>CADDXX010000045.1:2407056-2548654 GCA_902810485.1 Alauda arvensis
AAACAAACAAACAAACAAACAACCCCAAAACCCAAACAATAGAAAGTCTTACCACCCCTAAGTATGCCATTTTTGCCCTCATGGCAATATTAACACCAGGACAACACCAGAATCCTCACAGGAGGACAAGATCACACCCAAAAGGTAGGGATGACATCTACAGGCTGGAGAGTGACAGGTAGGGGCTGGGGCCTGATGGGTCTCCAGCAGGAGTTAGGGGTTACATGACACAGTAGTAGCTATGGGTACAGACAGGATACGAGAGCCAGGGGTTAAGGATTGGGGATCAAGGGTCAAAGGTCAAGATTCAGAGGTCAGATATCAGTGGTCAAGGGTCAAAGGTCAGGGACAATGAGTCAGAGTCAGGGGTCAAAGGTCATGGATCAGGGAATCAAAGGCCAATTATTAAAAAGTCAGAGGCTCAAGGTCAAAGGCAATGGGTCAAATGTCAAAGGTCTTGGGGTGTGGGTCGAAGATCAAGGGTCACGGAGACAGACGTCAAAGGTCAGGAGATCAAAAGTCACAGGTTTGGAAGTCAAAGCCCAGGGACATGGAACCAAAGGTCATGGGGTCAGAGGTCAAAGGTCATGGGTTTGAAGGTCAGTGACCAGGAGCTCAAAGTTCAGTGGTCAYGGTGTCAAAGTTCAAAGGTCATGGGGACAAAGGCTCAGAAGATCAAAGGTCACAGGGGGCAGAGGTTAAAAACCCTCATGTCATGGGGGAAAAGGTCAAAGGTCACAAGGGTCAAAGGTCACAGGAGCAAAGGTCACGATGTGACATGCCAATAAGCCAGAGGCCAAAGGGYCAGACATCAGATGTGAAGTTCCTTTCTCAAAGATTGTGGACTTATGACATAAAAGGTCATGGGATCAAAGGTCAAGAGRCCAAACAYTGGGGTCATGGGTCARRGTTATGTGCCAAGGGTCAAGGATCAAAGYCCAAATGTCTGTGGTCAGGGGTCTGTGGCACCACCCTCCTCATGCTGCCACCCCTCATCCTCAGGCTGCCTCCTCCACTCACACCACCCACTGTGGCATGGAYCCTCCCTCAGGCTGCCTCCATCAGCACCCCTAACCCCACCCTCAGCACCACCCCTACTGATACCATTTTAGGGTTACAGGGTTAGGCTTACAGAGTTTGTCTTATGGGGTAGAGAGTCATGGGTCAAGGCTCATGGGTCAGGGGCCAAGAGCAACAAYCTCCTTATGCTGCCACCCCCCTCCTCAGACTGCCCCTCACGTCATACCACTCTGCATGGAGCCGTCAACTCCATGCACTGACCCAGCGGCACTCATAACCACACCCTGGGCACCACCACTAATGATGCCATCTTAGGGTTAGGGTTAGGGGTTAGGGTTCTGTCTGTGGAGAATTTCCTTTCATGACAGGAAATAAAATATTGAAACAGGAGAAGGAAGTCTAACAAACACTGTGGAAAGGAGATATGATCAAACCAAATGCAATTGAAAATAACAAGAAAATTTGGAAACTGAGTGACTACTGTGATGAACTGAGGTGCAGTGAAAAGGACTGAAACTTGCAAAATTATTCCTATTGGAATCCTGAAAATAGGGAAGAAAACTAAACAAAGAGATAGGAGAAGAAACTGAAGAAATGAAATGTTAGGGGGGAAAAAAAAGAGAAAATTCTGAAACAAAATAAAAACAAGAAAAGCAAATGGGATGACATGAAGTGCAGGGAAATGGACCAAAGCTTGCCCAGTTGATCCTCATTGGAATCTCAATACTTCATTTCCATTCTGGAAAGGAAGAATTCCATTTCAGGAAAGGAAAATAAACTTTGGAATCAGAGAACAAAGAGTAACAAACAGTCTGGAAAGGAGATATGATCAAATGAAATGCAGTTGGGAAAAAAAAATTGGAAATTGAGTGAATACAAGGAAATGGATTGGGATTACATGGAGTGCAGTGAAAAGGACTGAAATTTTCCAAAATTATACTCACTGARATCTTGAGATCAGAAAACAAAGTGAAGGAACAGGCAAGAAATTGAGGAAATGAAATGCAATGAAAAAAAAATTCAAATTGAAGTGAAAATAATGAAATAGAATGGGATGACCTTGCTGAAGTGACTCTCATTAAAATCACAAGATTTTAATGATCCTTTCCTGAAATGAAATCTTGACATAGAAAACAAAGTGAAATAAACACTCTGGAAAGCAGTTATGATAAAATAAAATGCAATTTTTTGAAAAAAGGAAATGTGGAAGTTGAGGGAATAGAATTAAATGGRTTGGGATGACATGAGGTGTTGCATTGCACCTTCACAGTAATGGGGTTTTTCCTATTAGGAAAGGACTGGGATTTCATCCCTTGCTCACGTATAAGGTAAAGGACCCAGAAACTTTGATGTTCTTTTCCCAGTAATTGGCCGAGTGCCAACCCAAGACACTTGTAGATCACCTGAAATGTACCTCAGGACCTGTTGTCACTCCAGTTGGAAGTTCGCCAAAAGAACCCTCCTTGATCGTTGTGTACTTAAGAAGGAGCACAAAGGTGCTCAGGGCTTTTTTGGACTGCCTTAGCCAGTGCAAGAGTCTTCTGTACACTGTGTTCAGCTTATACGTCTTTTGTTTGATAATTTTTTTTTTATTTTTGTCATTAAAACCTTTTCTTTTAAAAAGCCTGTCCAGAGCAGTTGCCTCGCTATTATTAAGCCACTTTGGGAGGCTCCAGGTCAACCCTCAGACTTGATACATCTTCAAAGGGCTTATTACACTCTGGCCATGAGTAAGACTGTATCAATCAGGTGCAGGGACAAGGACTGAAACTTGAAAAAATTATACTCATTGAAATCTCGAAATCAGGAAACTAAGTGAAACAAAGAGTCTGGGGAAGAAATTGAAGAAATGAAATGCAATTTAAAAAAAAATCTGAAATGGAGTGAAATGAATAAATTGCAGTGTGGTGACATGAAGTGCAGGAAATGGCTGGAACCTCTCTGAACTGATACTCATTGAAATGACATGATTTAATTTCCTGTCATGAAACAAGTTAGGCTTCACATGTTTGCAAATTAGTAAATGGCCACCCTTGTGTGGCTAAGCTGCATAGCAATCTTCCACTGCTGGAGAACATTCCTCCWCTGCAGACTTTAATTGTTATAGTTTGGGAAACATTTTAATGTTATAGCTGTAGGCACTAAAGCTGAGTGAATAATTCATAATGAATTATTTATTCAATAAATTTATTCTTTTACTCTTCATTTTTTTAGGAACAATTTTTTATTTTCTCAAGGGAGTTGTTATTCAGATATAGTTTCTAATCAGTTTGTATGAATGTCTCTTGCTCTGCCCCTGGGTAGGCTATCATTTACTCAATCAGTAAGYGACAGTGGGTGCAAAACAAAAGGGATGTAGGAAAGATTCCTTCAGGATCCAGGACAAGTGTGAGAAAGCCACTGTCTCATGAAGTGTCTGAGGACCCCAAAATACATGTTGTTGTTATATTGTTGTTGACATGATGATGAKTGATGATGATGATGTTGTTTGTGGTTGTTGTAATAGTTCACAACTAAAGGAAARCAGATGAGGAGAGCCAATACACWGAAGGGAATAATCACCACTTTCCACATAACTGCATCAAGCTGCCCTTTGTGCACCTCTCCTGGCTCTGCAATTTTGAGCTGAGCAGGTTATAGCTCTGCTTTTTACCCTCAATTGGCTTCCTTTGAGCTGATTTGCAGCAATGCTCAGATAATTTTGTTGCAACCATTTGTGTCTTAGATCTGCAGCTTGTGCCATGTGTCTGCCTTGGGTATTTACATGTGTACATGAGATCTGAGGAAAGCAGAGCTAATCAGTGAGTCTTRATAATTAACAAACTTTGCAATCTCACATTTTGTGCTGCTCATTTGCCTTCCCCCAGGTTTGCCAGGGATTGCTCCTAYTCCTCCTGCTGAGTTGTGCTCTACCTCAAGGGCTCTGTCTGTGAGCAGCACCTCTATTCCTCACAAACCTGGCAGATACCTCTGCACCTCTTCTCTTTCCAATTACTGGGTGGTCATCAGCATAATGCTGTTTGCTATCATCATGGGGGGATCTACTGTTTACTGAAGRCCGAGTGGAAAAACAAATAATTTGGGTAAGCTCTGCTGACTGTAGACTACAGCTTTATTTAATTAAATTTGTTTCACACAAATGGTATCCCAAGGTACTTATCAAAGTTAAATAATACATAATAACAGAGGGAGAGAGAAATTAAGAGGCAGAGGCATGGGAGCAGAGATGTTTTCAAATGAGATTTGAAARTAGATGGAGAAGCGGTGAGGCAGAAAGAAACAACAGGAAAAAAAGGACTGTTCCAGATGGTGGGAGATACAAGGGGAAAAAGCTTTTGCAACAGTTGTAGTTTGAGCATAATTAGGCACAGAGAGATGACTGGTGTCATTCGGAGASAAAAACAGGAAGAGGAGGGAAGAGGAATTGAAGGAGGTGGACTGGGAAAAGGCCACAGAAGGCAAATAAAGAAATGAATGGGGGGCTGTGGCAGCTTCCTCTATAAACGTTATGATGAGAATTTGAAAAGCCAATGCACCTGAAAAAGACTGGTGTGTTCAAGATGGCTGGAGGCAAAAAAAACTTTCTTTTTATCCAATAGGTTATGAGAAGGAGTCTAGSTGTTGCCACATATATAGTGGATTATGGTACTCAAAAGACTACTCCCTGTGACCTGAAGTTGTCTCTGCTGGGTAGAAAAAATAGGAAGTCAAGGTACACGTTTCTAATACTAATGTGGAAAAAGAGAGGAATACTGCAGGAGGAAACTGGTGACCAGGATGCTTGATCCATTCCTTCTGAAGGTAAACATTTAGCCAATTCCTTATTCACCCAACAGTCTATCCATCAAATCCTTATCTCTCCTTCTCTTTAGACAGAAGGACCAGATTAAAGGGGGACTGTATAAAAGGCCATGGAGCAGTGCAGAAGGATGRCATCTGTAGCCCTTGCCCACTGATTGAGCCACTCTAGCACTGAATGCTATCAGTCTGGTCAGGCAAGTCTTGCCATTGGAGAAACCATGCTGGCTGTCCTGAATCACCTCCCTGTTMTCCATGTGCCTTAATAGATTTTCTAGGTAGATGTGTTCTATGATCTTCCCAGGCACAGAGATGAGGCTGACAGGTTGGTGGTTCCCAGAAAATGGAAAGGAATGTAAATGTTGATCTGGCAGGAGATATAAACAAATCCATCAGGTTGAAGCACATGCTGGGAAGAGAACRAAAACTGTGAAGACACTTTATCTGTAGGCCCAGCCTCTGCAGGGAATTTTGACAGTCTGTTACATTCCCCTTAGAACTTTCAAAGCCCAGAATAGAGAAGGAAGTTTACAGCCYTGGCAGTGAGGACATTGATCCAGCAGCCCCTCTAAGGAGCCTATAGAGAGAGGAGTTACAGTGAAGCTGCAGGCTCTGGTCCCAAATGCACGGCATAGCAGTGTTGTTTTGTAATTTTGAAAATTTTGAAATTTGTAATTTCTTTTAGAACAAATATTCATAATAGTTTAGGTACCCCAAATCTGCCTCACTATTTTTTACAATAACAAACCAGTCTGCAGCATTGTTGCGTAATATGCAACAACTTTCAAGAACAATTTTTTTTCCTACTCTTTTCCTGTTTTGGAATGGCTGTGTTTCTTGGATTTGAACAAAAAAATGGCATCTATTGGTGCAAATAGCTTATGTGCTGATAGGCGAATATCTGTAATTATCAGGGCTGGTCACTTTGATGGAAGGTAATAATATTTTTTTTAAAGCCCTTTACTAAAGAGTTTGCATTGTGTTAAATCAAAAAATTACTTCAATGTAAAATCAGATTGCTCATTCAACAGTGCTGATAAATAAGACAGGAAAAGGTTTTGCAGTTGAACTTATATACCACCAGATATTAAATGATTATTGGTTTATTTTTTACTAAGCCATGGCAGACATAATTTTCCTATACATTCTCTTAAATGAAGAGAATGACCTGCTCTTGAATGTCCTGCTCAGGACAATTCTTTCTGGTTGAGGGCCAGTGCTATAAAACGGTTCGCCATGGCCTCAGGGTTGCACTTCCCTGTTTGTGTTAGTGAAGAATTGAAAAGAGCAGGAAGGGGCAGAGTCCATCCTGGATGAGAGRTAGATGGACCAGGCATGACAAATGAGACATGGAGTGAAGAAAACATTGGATRAGCATAGATATCCCATTCTCAGAGTGCTTTGAAGCCTCTTTAGCATGGACAACAGCACAAGGTGACACAGCACAGGAATTTTAAAAGATTACAAAATCTTAGTATTTTCACACACACATTTTGTAAAAGTAGTTTAAACAGAGCATTACTGAGCTGTGTGGCACTTTTAGGGACAGATGCTTGTTCATATTTACTGCTAACCTGGTCAGTAAGGACAAGCATGGTATCCTGCTGGTACTACTTGGTCAAACCTCAGAGCAGAAGAAAGGGAGTGGCAGTTCCTGTGGATAACTGAAACTGAGAAGAAATGGGACATGGATCCTCTCCATCCCCAATAGGTAATTAGTGCTTGATCTTCTCAAGGTTTTCAACCTTCCTGTATCCAGCTTATCCCAATTTCTCCTGCCTTAGTAAGTCTTTTTGAAGCAAGACTAAGCTGCAGCTGGCTGGCTGACTCTCAACTTTTCCTCCTCCTTCCAATGTGAAGAAGAGAATCATGAGCCTTCTCATTTAACTCTATTTGTTTATTTTGCAACTGCTCTAATTTGCTTCAGTYAAAATCCTCCTCAATATCCTTAAAAATACAAGCATGCTTCCTTTCCATTTAGAGGCAAAAGGCAGCAGCTGCCTGGCCCTGGGCACAACTACACTCCATAGCTGAGGATGGSAGTCAGTGGCAGCCTCATTCCTCTCAAATTTCATTAGGAAAAATTCATTTAGCTGCTCAGCATGGAGGATTCTGCACAGCCTCCTCCTTCTCTGAGGAGAAAGAAACATTTGAAATGGCACCAAGAAGAATATGCACATGTGTTTTGTCTGTTTCCTCTTTCTGTTACTGCTGAGTTTCCCTACATCCTCTTCAAACRCATTTTTTCCCATCTATGTGCACTGCCACTGCACCCAGATGTCTAGCACAGAACACAAACCYATTGTGTCCTGGCTGTTTGACAGAGCTAATCATAGTGTCATAGAACGGTTGGAATTGGAAGGGACCTTAAAGCTCATCTAGTTACAATCCCCCTAACAACCATTCAGGAAAAAATGTTTCCCTCAGTGGATGAGCGCAATATTTTAAAGAAATATTTATGTCAAGACTCCCATATTGTGTTAAGCTTCTTCTCCTATAAATCCTGTCTCTCATTAAAAGTATTGGCAGGACCTAAATCTGAACTCTGTGATATGTTTGCTAGATGTCTCAAAATTGTAATGCCTAGGTTTTAAGAAACCAGATACTAGCACATGATAAGCCAGAATRCAAAGTGCACTTTGGCATTCCGAAATTTAAATGCACATTGACTGGTTTTCAGCCTTTTCAACAGGCTACTATTTTGGCATATTTTTCCACTACCATGCTATATGAAAAAAAAACCCCAAACCAGGAGTCACAGTCACATGAAAAGACTGTGTTTCAGTGCAAACTATTTAAACTCATGCTGCTGAACAACTATCAAATTGCTGGAGCAGATATATCGTGCCAGATGAAGTAACTCAAGCTGCTCTTCTGCTGTAACTCTGCTGATCTTCCCTTGAAGATCAAATAGATGGCTCAAATCATGCTGTACCTAGAATATGGTAGCTGTTATCTCTAGGGCCCAATACAAGCCTTCCTTCTAGCCTTAGCTGATGCAGGATAACTCTTTCAAGTGAGCAGGTGCACTTGTTTCTTCAGAAGTGAAGAACCTTAGCTGGAAATTTTTGAGCACCACTCTCTGGAAAGAGAAAATAATGAGGGATGGGGAAAGAAACTGGGCTTTGCCTACCCTACCTTGGGACAACAATAAAGATGTCTGACACTGGGAGCATTGTTGTCTGGATATAAGCCTGCTGTAGGGAACTGGAAATGTGCATGTTCAGAGTCAGWGAGCTGCCACTGCAGTTTTATCTAGGCTTTGGAAGTCCCAGAAATCATCAGTAAAAATTAAATCTCTAGCTGGACTAGCAGCCATGCACCAGAGACAGTCTCCAGGAGTCTGGTGAAATWACATAGGTGAGGTTTCTGTTGACAGGATCACGGTGATGATGAGACCAGTCTTGTGAGCGAAAATAGCCTCACCGTGTGCTGGTGGTACATACTAATGCTGGCTAGGACTTCTAGGACTGGTGGTAACCAGGAAGACAARCTCTTTCCATATTTACTCACACTGCACATTTGTCTATAATCTGTTCTGTAAAGAAACCTTGTGGTTCTCTGCCAGCAAGGAGGAGACTAAACAACAGCCTGTGTCCCCTTTTTTGCTTTTTGTTTGTTCTGAAAGATAATGATGTAATGAACAAAAATGTACTGAATCTTTCTAGGCCATGAACATCAATCATGTGGGCTCTCTGAGCATTTGTATTGACCATTAGGATATCCACCATCAGTCATGAGGGGCTGTGCAAGGGAAGAGCATTGTAATRGAATGACCCTTAGTCCATGCTCAGATTTATGCTGAGGGCTGGGAATCAGGTGGGGCAGCAATTTTGTTGTCAATTTTTTATTATGAACTCTGTCTCTGKAGGCTGCTATGAAATGGTTTTGCCTCCTGCTCTCCAGGAACAAATAGTACACTAAGTGCTGCCATGTTTCTCTTTKTTATCTAAGGAAATATATAAGTATTTAAAGTACTTTAATGGCACTTTATTCAGTACATTGTGACAGAAACAGAGACTGGGGAATGCTATTCAGTGGAGCAGAACACAGGGGATGCAAGTCCAGTCTTTGTGTACAGACTACTCACACTTGCATAATAGACTGTGAAGCCATAAGCTCTATGGARCTCCAGGTAACATGGGAAGCTGCACAAACAGTGGTTCAGGGCAGTCTTTCTTGCAGGCTTCCATATTTAGGTGGTTTGGAGCCTGTCTGGAACAGACACAAGAAATCAGTCAGTGATCTGCATAATGTAGCTTTAAATGGCCAGTCTTTGATCAATCTATATTGATCAGGCCAAAGGAGAGAAATTCCTCTCTGTAGCAACGTGGGAAGATGGTGAAATGCTGCTACCTTCTCAAAGTGTCTCCTTCAGAAGCTGCTCAGAAGAGGCCACAGGAACAGCCATTTCAGGTCCATGCACACACACATGCCACAGATAACTCAGCAGAGGAAAGACAGGAAGGGCCTCCTGTACGATATGTCCCAGCATGTCAAAGGGATCAGGGAGAGAGGACAGCAGACCATGTGGTGCTTGGTGCTTAAGTAAGGGGTCGGTGGCCAATGACTTGAGGGCATAGGGATGGTACAAAGGGCTGCAACCTATAGAAGGGATGATGGATGAACAATTGGGGTGGGCAGAGTTAAGTGACCAATGAGGGAAGCAATCCAGGGAAGATTGGCAGTAGTTCTGTAAGGCACCATGAGGGAAGTCCTCTCTCTCAGCCTAGGCAAGGAACTTTATGGTAAATCTTTCCAGGGCAAAGCCTGGAAGTTTCCCTGAGGGRATTTTTAGGGTTCCCACACCTYCCAAGAGTGATCATCTGAGGTACCAAGGGAAGGCTGCAAAGGAACACCAATGAACACAGTCCTGCTTACACTCTTCCCAATCATTCTATTCTTAGTCCATCTCACTGTCTCTGACAAGGTCTGTCTAGACTAGTCATGGTCCTGGACTGTCTAGCAGTGCATATAGAGACAGGAAAACCACAGTGTAAGATGTCTCGTTGTCGCACATGTTCTGTCTATGAGTACAAAGAAAGCAGAATGCAAATGCCTTTGTAAGCACAGATGTTTTCATGGAGCAACTTATGTAAAAGAATCATACATATTTTCCAATGTTCTGAGGATGTAGAAAGCTGAATAGAGAGCATTCTGATAAAAAAAAGAAAAGATTTCATGCCACAGAATGCCTAACAGAATTAAATGCCTACATTTCCCTAACCCTAACCCTAACCCTTAACCATAACCTGTCGCACGAAATAACCACGCGACACACAGCATTCACCACAGGAAAAAAAACCTCTTTTACTTCCGAACCTCAGATATTTATTCCAAAAAGAAACAGGCAAAGATTGGTGAAGACAGTTTCTACCTCAACACTCTCATGGGCTAATACAAATGCTTGTCAAGAAAATCCATCCCACCAAAAAGAATGTAAACATAAAGGCTCGTTGGAAAAACAACACCTGTTGTTTACGTAAAGACCATGAGAAACTGACTCTAGATAGGATTTATTAGAAGGCTTAAAAATTCAGGGTGGCATCTCACCCTTTTTTCCATTAAAAAAAGGAAAAAGAAAAAGAAAAATTAGCAATGTTCAGTGTCTGCTCATGGAAGGACCTTCAGAGTGATCACTTTCATTGTCTGCATCTGAGTCATCACTTGATGGTCTATCCACCTGATGGYTTTCAATTTGGTCATGGTCTCCAGCCTGTCTGTCAGCCGGATTCTGCCTTTGTGGTCACAGGTCAGAATGAACACACTTTGAAGGTACCCAGCATACCCCAGTATCTGTGGATATGCATGCAAACCCACGCCCTGAAGCGATAAGGTCATAGGGACCTTCCCACTGTTTGGTGACTAAATTCTGCACCTGAACCTTCGCTCGAKGCTGCGACGTCTCGTCTGAGGCCTGCAAAGAAAAATGGTGATTCAAAATGACAGGATTATTAGAATTCTGTGGCACTGTAAGGTGATTGATGACATACAAAGCTTTTGCATACTTACTGTGCAGGGTTTCACCCCATTCCCCATTTTTGTTTTTGAAGAACCCACTTCAGAGTACCATGAGTGTTCTACAATCATGTACCAATAGCTTGACCAGTCAGAGAATGAGGGATACCAAACTTGTGTGACACACCCCACAATTTCAGGAACTGCCACACCTGCTTCGAGGTGTAAGCAGGACCATTGTCGGTCTTCACAGAAGAACATATGTCTAGAAGAGCAAAGGCCTGCCTCCAGTGCGCAAGGACATTGCGGATCTTTTCTCCAGTGGGAGCAGAAGCCCACATCGCAGAGGAGCATGTGTCCACAGTGACATGCACATACTTCAGCTGGCCAAACTCTGCAACCTGGGTGACATCGGTCCGCCAAAGCTTCAGAGCCCTCAGGCCTCTGAGGTTTACCCCTGCCRGCAAAGGTACAGTGAGCGCATGACAATCGTCACATGACCCGACAATTTCATGAGTCTCAATTGGCGTCAAGTGAAACTGCTTCTGCAAGGTATGTGTGTCTTGATGGAAAAACCCATGCGAGGCCTTGGCCTGAGTGAGTGTGTCAGGCTGAGGTGCTACCCATGTGGGGTTAGCCAACTTGTCAGCCCTCGTGTTACCTTCTGCTGCAAACCCTGGCAAACTGGTATGATTCCTCACATGCAGAATGTAGTGCATGATGAACCCGGCCTGGATGGCACACCACAGAGCTTCCAGTAAATAAAACAAGGAAGGATTACTGACTTCCTTCAAAACTGAATAACTCAACCACTGCACCATGTCRGCCACATAAGCCGAATCCGTGAGCAAATTGAAAGGTTCCTGGGAAAGCTTTTCAAATGCCATGACAGCAGCCATCAATTCCACCAATTGGGCTGGCCCATCTTCATGATCCTCCAAAACCTGCCACTCAGATCCATCCCTCCAAGTCACAATGGCCTTCCCGGTCCATCCTGAACCATCAGTAAAGACAGTGGAGTGTTGCACAGGCTCCTGACTAAACATGGACCTCAAAGAAATTTCTGTACTTTTTGCCACTTGCAGTAGCTTCTGGCTGGGCAGATGATAAGTGATCTGCCCTGTGAAATTTTCCAGAGCACTTTGCAGGGAAACACTGTTAGCAAAGCTCCAATCGAAATCCTCCCACGGTACCGGGAGTACAATTTTTGCGGGATCCACACCCATCAGCTGCAGACAGCATTGCTGGCATTTGATTATCAAGTGAGCAATCAGCTCAAACAATGYGGTTGCCGTCTTCTGGGGCTGATGGGGCAGGAAGACCCAATGCAAAATGTGCAAGGAATCRGACCATTTATCATTCCATTGGCCAATGATGCCTGTGGGATGCAAATCTGGAATGATGATGAAAACAGTGACATAAACGGAAAGATCGATGCAATAAAACTGGCAACAGAAACAGCTTGCTGAACCTTCTCCAGCACTTGACAAGCCTCAGGGGTCAGTGTACTACACGACTTCAAATCAGAGTTTTCTTTTAACAAGTCAAACAGAGGAGACAATTGTGATGTAGTCAGTCCCAAATAAGGACGCAACCRYGTCCTTATGACTCCTATCAATTTCTGGGCATCATTCAGTGTTTTCACTGAATGCACAAATTGCACCTCTTGGTGCTGGCTGTTCATCCAGAATTTTGACTCCCAAATATTCCCAAGGAGGTTGTTGCTGAACCTTTTCTGGAGCCGCCTGCAGCCCATGAGAATGCAATGCATTGAGCATCTGAGGTTGTATCCTCAGTAGCTCATCCTGGGTGGATGCAGCCACCAAAATGTCATCCATATTGTGAGARATGTGAGCATCAGGGAACTGCTCACAAACTCCAGACAAAGCATGGGCCACATACCACTGGCAAATGGCCAGAGAATTGCGAAACCCTTGAGGCAAAGTCCTCCATTGATATCACTGAGCAGGGTCAGCATTGTTAATTGCTGGCATTGTAAATGTGAATGTAAACTTGGGTCTGTCATTGGGATGCAAAGGAATCGTAAAAAAACAATCCTTCAGATCCATGATGAGGACCAGCCAGTCCGTGGGAAACATGGCAGGCAATGGCATCCCAGCCTGCAGTACCACCATGCTTTGCACCACGGCATTGAGCTTTCAGAGGTCTTGTAGCAACCTTCACTTCCCAGACTTTTTCTTGATGCAGAAGACAGGAGTGTTCCAGGGACTGGTAGAGGGTTCCAGGTGACCCTGTTCCAACTGCTCCTGCACCAAGTTTTGAAGGGCGACTAACTTATCATGAGGGGGGGACCACTCCCAGATGGRTTTGTAAACCAGCCACCGCATAGGAGGCATAGAACWCCCTGTGCCCTTCRTCACAGTKKCCCCCATCAAAAATCTGTTCCRATGCKCACTCCCCAAGCAGCCAGAACATTCCTTCCCCAGAGGTTAGCAGCAGTCTCYRTAACATGAGRMCAAACCATGGCTGTCTGTCCCTCTGGGYTCATGATCATCACAGGCYGCMRGCTCACATAGCATTGCACYGTTCCTCCCAAGCCTGTGACATTCGGCGGGCCAAGCAGTGAGAAAGAAATTGTTATGTCTGCCCTGCTATCAAGGAGTCCTCGGAGGCGGATCTTTGAYGGTGTCTCGCCAGGGATGGACAGGGTACACCACATTTCRGGRCRGTCTTTGGTCAGAACAGCAGTCCAGTGAACTTGAGGCAGCCCATTGGATCCAAAGCCACYGTCCCCTCACAACARGTTCYTTGCCCTGCGAACAGAAGACTTATAAGGCACAAGTTGAGCTATCTGTGTCTTCGGGCGGATAGTAACAGGGGRGTGGGAGTGGAAATCATGGTGCAAATCTGTCCCGTGGAATCCGCGTCAATGAGCCCCAGGTGCACATTGATACCTTGAAGGGTAGCACTAGACCTTCCCATAAGAAAAGCAYTCATGCCGTCACCCAAGGGACCAAATGCATCCAGGGGAACTTTGTGCACCACGGAAGAATCCAGCACCACAGTTTCAGTTGTGCAGACATCTACACCTGCCAAACTGCTGSTGCTGGCTGCAAGCCTGCAAAGCAGACATCCGTTGGTTTCAGGGACTGAGGAAATGCTTGTGCCTGAGTATGGCTCCTCTCCGTGCTCCTCCTTGCATTTCCTGCGCCCAGCAGGCGCGTTGGAAAAACAACACCTGTTGTTTACGTAAAGACCATGACAAATTGACTCTAGATATGATTTATCAGAAGGCTTAAAAATTCAGGGTGACACTAATCCCCTAACCTAAACCCTAACCACTGATCCCTAACCCTAACCCCCTATCCCTAACCCTAACCCTCTAACCCTAACCCCTAACCCTAACCCTAACCCCCTAACCCTAATCCTAACACCCTATCCCTAACTCTAACCTTAACAAATCACACCTTATAATATGGTTTATAGTAATACTTATTGGGATCTTTGTAGCCTCCACAGAGTATAATGCAAAAGTAGTACACATACAGCAAAGAATTATAGAATGAAGATATCTAAGGGACTCACATTTTATGGTGAAATTCCTAGTTCTTTCRTGGCTGAATTTAACAGAATAAAGCTGAACTCTCCTCTTGTAGGATCAGTATGCTACCTAGAATGAGGAAGACTGGGTCTCATGTACCAAATGCTTGCAAAACAGCTATGATAAATGTAACTTTCTTTTTCTCAAAGAAATTTTAAGACCTGTTATGGCTGACATAGTTTTAGTATAAGGTCATGCAAGTCTGCAAGATTTATTTTATCCTTTTGAAATGAGCAGACTAGCTGCATAACCAGGGCTGGACATGAAATCTACTGTTCATGGACAAATTTGTTTGAGCCTTTCATCAATTTGGGCTATTTGTATAAGTACAGGAGTACCTTCTGAGATAAAATACCTGTCTTTCAGTCTCTTAGGATAAATATTCATACATGTGTTCTAACAATATGCACAGGCAATCCAGTTCTCCACYTCCCATACATGTTGAGTCTATGTTTAATAACTATGGAAGTTCTCCCTGGATATACTCTTCAAACAGTCTCTTACTTCTGTTCACCTTGAAGTTGTTGGGCTGGTTTTTTTTTTGCAAATATCCATTAACAGCATGGCTATCTTCTTTTAGCCATTTGTTGCTTGCCACTCTCTCTAGACAGAGGAATGAAGAGCTTGAGCAAGTCCTTCTTCACCTTCTCTTTTGAGAACGCAGAAAAGGAATCTCTTATTCAAAGGCCCCTTTGAATTGAGCAGATAAGCAATTTAGGCTCTGTATTCTGTCTTTCATGAAGACAGACTGATGTTAAAGCAAATTATTTCTCCTATGCCTCTTAAAAGGAAAGAGGCAATCTTCCCCATCCAACCTTGTGTCTAGGCATGTTTGATTTGTCTTCTGACTGCACTAAACCCATCTTCAAACAGAYTATAATGAGCACAGTGTGGCTCTGCTGTCTTGTAATGCACAATTAGTTTGCTAACAACTTGTTTGAGTAGGCATGTGTGCTGCTTCATGTCTTTAAGATTATGCCTGATAGGATTGAAAAAAAAATCACAATTCTCCTTCAGTTACTCCTACTCTAGCCTTTCTCTGGAGCATTTTCTCTCTCTTATGTCTAACTTAATTAAATCATACCAGTCCTAATTTGAGAAAGCAGATTTTAAGCAGAGGGAGAGAGGAAGGAATCACACAGACAATATCTTAATTTTAGACAGAGACAAATGTGTCTTTTCCATGAGGGAGAGGAAAGTAAGGTAAGCCAAAAAAAAAGAAAAAGTTAAAAAAAAAAAAAAACAGTGGAAGAAAGCCTCTAGATGAAAATTGTACATTGTATCTGAAGTGGTGATTCTATCAAAGATTAGTAGGAAATTCAGCTGGAGACAAATCTACAGCTAAGACAGCACTCTGTTACCAYCTCTAGTGGTCCTCTAGCTCTTCTAGCTCAACGTATACTACAGAACAGCATTGCACATTTACATTCAAGTACACAACAAACATTTTTATAGCAYTCAGAAACTACAGGAGAAAACAGCATGCATTTAAACTCTATAGCTTTTCCCTTGCCCATCCAATCTAAAGAGCTGTGGCTATTGTCTTCCAAAGGATTTCTTCATGTAAATAGTTGAATGTGTGTGTTTAGGATAAACACAGATTTCAGGGTTTCAGACTGTGGAGATTCTTTTGTGTAAGCATGAATTTAAGGGATGATGCCTTGCACAGGTTGGATGTAAACAGCARTTCCCCACCAAGCTGCCCTTTGTTACAGACTGGGAGAGGGAGTAAAGCAGTGAAAGCCCTCAGAGTGATAAATAAGAATTTGTCCTAGGCCTTGAATTGGTTTTTAATAAATCCTCTCTCTGACTGTGTGGATGAGGAATTATATTTAAGATGTGCAGTGATTGCTGTTTGTTACTGTAAATTATTTAATTCTTCCTTTCTCTGGCTGCTTCCTTCTCTTGATGCAAATTATGYACATGAGGAATTTGGACCAGAGAAATACAGAAAGGGGATTATAGTTTGGTTCCTCAAAATTATTCCTCCTTCAGATTCACTCTGCATTTTTCCACTGCATCTCTCATCACAGAATTACCTGCTCTGAGCCAGGATCTTCCATGCTGACAAGTCTGGGTGAATGTCTAGAGATGGAGCTGCAGTCCAGCTTATTAAAAAGTGAGATGAAATTCAGGACCAACTGTAAAAGTCTATTTTCTTGCAGGTTATCTGTTCAGAATAAACTGGATGGGTGGAGGTGCAAAATGAGGCTGTGTGYCATCAAATTTCAGTGATCTGGTAGCCAATTTCTGACAGCAGTCTTGTTCTGGTCTGCAGACAAATTATCCAGATACCCACTATGATGTCTTGGACAGGTGATGTCTGCTTTTCTCCAAGTCAAAGAAGAAACACAAGAAAGTTCACCTGGTCCAAAAAGCAAATAGAACATTGTCAGAATGACCAAAAGTAGGTTCAGTACGAGTAGGCAATGCCTTGTCACAGGCGTGACAAATTGCAATGTGAGCCTTCTCTGAAATGCTGTGGTGCAGTCAGGCTCCATCAAAGGCAGAAGGGCTCCATGCAGGTGCTCTGCAGTGTGCCTGCAGCTGGCACATGGCAGCTGGGGCCAGCCCTCAGTGGCATCAAACCGAGCACTGCCTGGGTTTACTCCAGCAATACTTTGCAATGGATGACGTTGGACTGGGTGTAATTTAAGCAAGGAGACAGATAAAATAGAAATAATGCCTTCTGTAGAACAACAGACTCTGGATTTCTCTGTTTAGATTTCTTCTATTTGAGAGGCTGGTTTTCCTGTTCAYCTCAAACTGAGCTCACACCATGAARAGGCAGTGGAATAAAAGTGAATTTCAGCAATGTACATGCCTATTCACAAAAGCTCAGCCTATGATTAAAGCACATGGCCAAGGACTCAGTGGTAGATCCTCTGGAGGCCATTGCACAGCCAGGAGTAGCTGGGTCACAGCAGACCCTGCAGTGCTGGCAAATCTCTTCTTTAGGGATGTGGTTCAATTAAGCTTCTTTTTTAGCTGCTCGAGTTTTGTGAAGGAGCTACAATGAAAACTGCTCCAGGGTGTTCAGCTGGCTTTTCTTATACTTTAATTTGCAGTTTAGCAGACTCATCAGATTCTCAGGTAGCAGCAGTTTCTTGTGCTTTTGGTATGGGACAAGTGACCTCTCCACCGCAGACCTTGCTGCAGTTTCTGGTATCCTTGTCACATGTTGATAGTAGACCAGCATAACACWCTCTGCATGGGACTTCACCTCCAARGTCGCTTCCAAACATGAATTGTCTGCTAATTAAAGTACTCAGAAGTGACATGTTACAACAACAGAGGTCAGGATGTCAAATGTAAAGGCCAGGCCAAATACCTCTACAGTTTCCTGTGAGTTTCGCAGTCTTTCCTATTGGAAGGTTGCTATGTGTCAAGCAAGGTACAAGGATAATATTAATATTCCCTGCAAAGGTCATAATAAAAGCTGTTTATGCATCAGATAATTCAAAAGGGAAAAAGGGAGAAGAGGAGGAAGGAGAGAAAAGGAGGGAAGGCATGAACTGAAAGTCAGTGTTTTCCTTCTGTTTTCTCCTTGTTGTAATTTTTCAGCAACTCATTTGCAAACTCCTGCAATTTTTCTTATGCCAAGACTACCTTTTTTTTCATACTCAAATGGTGATGTATTCAAAACAGAAGGCTTCCCCTCCCTCTGACAGAACAGTTGTCAGGAACTGCCTTCTTAAAATACCATAAAGGGCCTGAATTAAACAAATTAGCTTGTGTAGTCTCTCAGGTGTGCAGGATCAGAAGAAGAGGAAAACTCAAAACTGAAATGGTAGAAGATCAGAAAGGGGTCCAGGATGTGGTGTTACAGAGCATGACAAAGAATATTACAGATGTGGTCTGTGTAGGTCTGGTGTCCCAAACTGTATCTGCTGTTCAAGACCAGCTGGACGTCACTGTTTCACTGTGTGGACTATACTATACCCRTTCCTGACTATGCCCATAGTAATGATACTAAGCTGGTTTTTAAAAACAAATCTAAATGAACTGTCATGGACCTTATGTTCCCATTCTTTAAGTGCTGAAGCGCTACTCCCTTGACCAATTATTCTGGCCTCAGAAATGCATTTGCTCCCCTCAAAGTCAGTTAGTTAGAAAAAAAACCCCAAACAAATAGAACACGTTCCTGAAATGTATCAAATCTGACTTGTAAGAGTCAAATCAATGACAATCCAACTTCTTTGCCATTAAGCTACTTAAATGTTTAGCTGACCTCACTGCTAGAAAATGGCAAGGTTACTTTCAACCTCCAAAGCCAATCTGTTTCAGAAGATACTTTTGTTTTAGCTCCATCAGGATAACTTCTTTACATGCATGAATGTCCTTACGCAATGATCCTAGGAACATGTCATTGACTAACCCACAGGGACTCGCTGTCATCCTGTAGCATGTGAAGGAAAGAATGAAATAAATGGGTAAACCGATATCCTTCCTCTAGTGTATTGCTTTGGTTTTGYGCAACAAGGTATACAGAGATTTCTCAAGTAGAAAACTACTTCTAGACTTTTGCCTTCTGTGGTGAACAGTTGCTCACATCCTTAAGATTCCCACTGTGTAAGTTTGTTTTTTCCCGACACTGGATAATTTTTGTGCCTTTTGATATTTGCAGCACACTTTCATGAGAACTGTGAACAAATACAATGCTATTCCATTGTGAAATAACCTTGGAAATAGTGGAAGGATGGTCTATGACACTAAAATACTTCCCCTCTACTCCTGCAGATAAAGCTACATCAGTAATGAGGCCCTGGGACTCAGACACTCTTGATAGCAAAGTTCTCAGCCTGGGGTTTTTCTCAAAAAGAAAGTGAAATATGTTAACTTTCTGGGCATGTCATCTCCCCTGCTTGAAGCGTGCAAGCACTATGAAAGACCTGGAAATTTCTGCTAATTTAATTTCTGGTAGGTACCATTTGTCAGAAGAGAAATGGACTCATAGTGTGTTTTCTGACTTCTGTTTTGGGTGCTATTACATGATCTGTGTTTCAGCGTGACCTGCCTGAGTCCACATTTTACCGCTTTAAAAGCTTCTTATCCTGCTCAAGCTTTTAATTTTGCCGTGTACTTTTGGCTTAAAGCACACTATGTGAAATCAAAAGAAATGAAGTCTACCTAGTAAGATTGCCCTATTGCTTTAGCTTCCCTTACAAAGCTGGAGAATGTCTTCACATTTGTTCGTGTTTTTCTCACCTTTACCCTCTTCATAAGGACTAAGCTGTAGTATAAACTTCAGACTTTTCTCCTCTGAGGTGTGCTGAAATCTTCTGAAGAGCCTTTTGGATCTTCTAAACACACCACAGCTTGGCCCCTGTTCTTCTTGATGCTTTGCCAAGCCTATTAACCATGTCTGAGCAACCAGATATAGAAATATAGGGAAATAGAAGAATTATGATTTCTATTTCTCTATCTAGAAAGATAGGGAAATAGAAGAATTATGATTTCCATTTGGCTTAGTCTAATTTTCTGGCTTTGAAATACAGCAATTGTTCTTGTTATATTTTTCTTGTAATTTTGCTGTTTTCTTTTTCTCTCAGAAAAACTGAATAATAAAAAATTCCTAAAACAAAATCCCCTTCCCTACACTGCTTTTTCAATAAAATAACAACTTATTTGTTCCAGAASAAGATTTCCTTGTCTGAAGAAAATTTTCTTTTGCAGGAAGAAATGTGCTGATGACGTCATATGTAATCAGAACATATGGAATTGCTTTACCATTATCTCCATTTCARCTGTTTTAGAGGGAGACTGACAACTGGGTATGTGTGCATGTGAAAGAAGGCAGTYGCCATGGCTAATAGAACATTCCATGTACATCTGAAGCAAAAGAATGTGTTTTTCAGAAGGGACTATGCAGGGTGGAGGAATTAGCCAATGCAGACCATTGCAAACCCCTGCATCCAGCAAGGAAAAACCTCTTGGAACAATGCAGGCAGGGGCTGACTRGCTGGGGAGCAATGCTTGGATGGGAACAATGCTGGACACAAACAATCCAGAAATTTCCAGAACTGTAAGGATAATTTATTCACGGATGTGTTGGACAAGCCAACAGAAAAGATGGGTAGAGCAGAAATGATCAGGAAAAGAAAAACAGTTTTATGATTAAAGCTGCACTGATTATAAGGTGGTAGAATCTAAGTTCCCAAGAGATGAGAGCCAGCAGCAACATCACCAACCTGMTCTACATGAAAGTAAAGTTCAGCTTGTTCAGGCAACTGACACAAGAATTCCCTGGGAGGCTGCATTCCAAGGCAAAGGGTGCTGGCACAGTTGGCTGGTCTTCCAAGAGAGCTTCTTGAAGCTCAAGACTGGTCCAGTCCAATTCACAGGAAAATGAGCAAGTGTGTCAGGCTGCAGTGGGAATTTYTGACTAAGCCCAAACAAGAAAAGGAAGAATTCAGAAGGTGAAAATAGGGTCAAACAATCCAGGAAGAATACAGAAGAGCAGCACGTATGGAGGATGGGGAAGGCCAAATCTTGCCTGAAATTGAAATTGAAACTGTCATTGTTGCTGGAGACCCCCATTTTACTGACAGATTTTTCCCTGAGACTTCCCAGACAATTGTGCCCAGGCCAGAGACTGGGGAGGAAGGTGGGGAAATAACATTATACACAGCAGAGGAAGATTGAGATAAGGACCACTTAAGCGAAGTAAACATACACAGCCAGCAGATCCTGATGGGGTACTTCCCAGGTTGCTGAGCAGGCTGCTCTCTATCTCTCTTAGAGATTATCACAGTCAAGATGGAAGAGATGCTCTGTGTCCATGCAGCAATAGCYAACTTTTACTGAGAGCTGTTCACCTTATATATCTTTAAGATTCTGCTATTATTTATTCTTATTGTCTAAATTAGTTGCCACCTGGCYGACTGACCAGTGGGTGCCAATGTCCCCAACGGCCCAGACCTGCTCCCCAATGGACCAGATTGGTCAAGTTAGATAATTAAGGTGATTATATAATTATTTACATTTCTGTTATAAATTTATAATCTGGATTAATTAAAACTGTAAGGCCTCCAGGCCAGCTGTTAGACACTACAATTCCCCCTTTTTGTTTTTAAATACAAAGGCAGTGTCCATCATCCGCTGCAAGGCCCTTGCATGATGAGAAGCACAGCACAATGTATGGAATAATTATGATGACAYGGTCCCGGAGCCATCAGGAACAGCTTTGCAGGGTGGTATGCTGCAAACTATTCAAAACTATAATCYAAATACAACAAACACCTAACTTATTTGCAAACTGYTAAACCTTAAAAACTACTATGGGTAAACACTTACTTACAGACTCTTAAGCCTTAGAAACTATTATGGGTAACACKTTACAAACACAAATAATTTTCAAATTGCTAAACCTTAAAAAGAATTATGGGTAACGCTTTACTGTTTTCTTTCCATTGAAAGGTAAAAAYCCAAGTGCTTAGTTTTGTTCCCAAAATGTCTGGCTTCCTGAGACTAAGTAAAGTTACAGATTGRGGTGGACTGTCATTCCACTGGTCCCACATCTTCTTATGGTGGTGTGTAGTTCCAGTTACTGCTCTATGATGTCTGCTGTGGGATCGTCGGGGAGACATTGTTGCGTGTTGTCTTGAGAGGGTGTACAGCAGGATGTGCACGCCAAGCAGGCATCCATCTGATGCCAACATCTGTGGAAATGCAGGCATACCTGTGCCTCAAAGTATCAAGGTCCCAGGGACCTTCCCATTTATTGTTAAGGAGGTTCTTTAGCAATACCCTAGGTTAAGGTGACTGAATACCACTGGAAGATTGCATTGATAAAAAATGATTTAAAATGACAGGATTCTGAGAATTAGCTGGTACTGTTAAATTATTTAAAGTGTAAAAGTGCTTTAGTTACCCTATTCTGTCRGGTTTCACCGCACATTCTCTCCTTTTGTTTTTCAAGCATGTGCTTTAAGGTGCCATGGGCAAACTCAGTGATGGCCTGTCCTGTAGGGAAATGAGGAATACCAGTGTCATGAAATACACCTCTGAGTTGTAAAAGTACTGAGTATTTTGTGAAAGGTATGCTGGACCATTATTGGTTTTTTATTGTATGGGGAATGACTAGACCAGAAAAGGCTAAATACCAATGTGCRATGGCATCACAACTTCTTTTCTTAGTGTGGACTGAGGCCCATATAGCTGATGGAAAGCTGTCSACAGAAATATGCATATACTTTAGGCATCCCAGTTCTGAAATGTGGGTGACATCTGTCTGCCAGACTTGTAAGGCTCATAGACCATGGGGATTTAYCCCCATCTGCAGTGGTGTAATGTGACCTTGACAGTCAGCACAAGAATTAACAATGTTGCATGCCTCTTTGCAATGCTCTAACACCTTGATGAAAAAAGGCATGGGATGTTCTTGCCTGTGTCAGCACGTCAGGTTGTGGTGCTGTCCAGGGCTAGCTAACCAGTCAGCWCGAGCATTACCCTCTGGTATAAAACCTGGAAAATTAGTATCACTCTGAACATGTAAAATATAAGGACTGATGTCTGACTAATGTTCTGACTCTGATTGTATGCCACAAACCTTTCAACAGTTCAAATACTGCGGTACTATCAATTTCTTTCAGTAAAGCTTGGTCTAATTTTGGGTTATATCTGCAAGATAGGCAGAACCAGTTACAATATTTAAGGGAGTGTGAGGAAATTGTTGGAAAGCCATAGTGATGGCATGTAACTCCAGTAATTGGGGTGATCCAGATTCATGACCTTTGACTGTTTGCCAACTCTTGTCCTCTTTCCAGGTCACAATGGCTTTCCCCATTTTCCCAGAACCATTAGTAAAGACAGTGAGACCTTTCAGTGGTGTGTGATGGTTTAATCATCTCAGTGACAATGTAGTGGACCCACTTACTTGCAACAGCTTATGACTAGGTGGGTGGTAGGTGATTTGTCCTGAATAATTTTGTAAACCACTTTGCAGTGCTGTGGTGTTTGCAAAGCATCATTCAAAATATTCCTGTGGAACAGATCTAATAATTATTTTTGCTGAATTTTTGGCATTTAATTGTATAAATCTTTGGCRACATTTRAACAATTAATTCAAATACRGAARGTGCTGTCTTTTTAGRTTGATGTGGTAGAAAATCCCATTCCAGAATGTGCAGTGGGTCRGACCACTGAGTGTTCCATTGTCCAATGATACCCATAGGATGTAAATCAGCARTAACAAATACTGTAACACAAGCTTTTGGACACATCTGATACACTTTTCTGTTTGTTCTATCAATCCAAGAAGAGTTTTTTTTGCCTCTGTTGTTAATTTTCTTTATGAGTTTTACTCAAGGTCACCTTTAAGGATGTTAAATAAAGGTGCCAGTTGTGGCATGGTTAACTCCAAATAAGGTCTTACCCAATTAATACCCAAAAGTTTCTGTGTGTCATTTAAAGTCTGAATTTTGGTTGAAAATGGAATTGTTTGCAGTTGTATGGTTTGATCTAGTATTTTGACTCCCARGTATTGCCATGGTGGTTGTTGTTGTACCTTTTGCAATTTGAGAGCAAAATTTTTATAGTGCCCCCATCAATTCTGGCTGTATTAGTAAAAGGCCTTCTTTGGTGGGTGTTGCTAYTAGGTTGTCATCCAYATAAYGATAACAATATGCCCCTGCAAATTGTTCTCTCACTGTTGAAAGAGCCTGTGTAACATATCACTAACAAATGGTGGGGCTCTTTTTCATTCCATGTGACAGCACTTTCCATTGGTATTGTTCAACTGGTGCTGCATGATTGATGGAAGGCACTGTAAAGGCAAACTTTTAGGTATCACCTGGGTGTAAAGGAAGAGTAAAAACCAATCTTTTAAATGAACAATTAGTATGTCCCCATTRGCAGGTAGCATAGTAGGTGATGGCATTCTAGGCTGTAAAGGATCCAATACTCTCCATAACAGCATTAGTTTTTCTTAAATCATGGAGTAATCTCCATTTTCCTGATTTCYTTCTGATTACAAACACAGGTGTGTTCCATGGTCTTGTTGAAGGCTCAATGTGACCTTGAGCCAGTTGTTCCYRAATTAGGGATTTAAGGGCATTAAATTTTTCCTGTTCAAGAGGCCAATGTTGAACCCACACAGGCTGTTCATTTCAAGGCTAAGGTAGGATACCAGATGGCCTGGATGCCTTACAGTTTTAATTATTCCCACTTATAAATTTATAATTGAAATATAAGTAATTATATTTAAATAATCACCTTAATTATCTAACTTGACCAGTCTGGGCCACTGGGGAGCAGGTCTGGGCTGCTGGGGACATGGGCAGCCATTGGTCAGTCAGCCGGGTGGCAACTAATTTAGTCAATAAGAAATAACCATGTGGAATTTAAAAGCTATATAAGGAGAACAGTTCTCAATAAAAGTTGGCTATTGCCACATGGACACAGAGTGTTGTGTCATCTCTTCTGTCTTGACTGCGATAAGAGATCACTGTGATCAAAGGAGTTCCTTAGGATTGCAGAAAGGAAGGAAGAATATTTTTTTTTAAGCCACGGGTGCAAAAAGATTCCAGGAATTGCAGGTCTGTCCTYAATCTCTAGAGAGATTATGGAGAAAACCATTCTGGAAGCTATGCCCAGACATAGGAACAACAAGGTCCCTGGGTACAGCCAGCATGGGTTTACAAAGGACAAGCTGTCCCAACAAAACTGGTTGCTTTTTTTGATTATGGATGAGACAAGAGAACTACTAGTTGCTCACCTTGAGTTTAGTGAGACATCTGGCAGTTTGGAATAACATCTTGATAAAGAAATATGGTTTTAATGCATGACTTAAAAAAATGTGTGAGAAACTACTCAGACTGCTGAGTTCAGTTTAGGTGTCAAAACTAGTTGACAGTCAGTTACCAGCTGTGAGGGTCAATAGTGGGGCAGAGGCTTAGTAGTATTTTTATTAATGACCTCAGTAATAGGTCAGAATAAATTTTTCCTGAGTTTGCAGATGATGGTGAATTGTGTAGAGTACTGGAAACACTGGACTACAGAGCTGTCATTCTTGATAAACTGGAGGAATGGTCAGACAGAAGCTTCCTGAAGTTTAGTAAGGGAAAATGCTTCATTCTTCATTTGGAACATGACAGTCCCATGGAACAGCACAGGCTGGGAACTGGTGGCTCARATTTGTTACAGGGTTGTCCTATTAGAGGGACAGATACTGCTTTTRTAGTGACCATAATTGGTGTGAGGAAGATGTAATTATAGCATCAGAGGAAAACAAGTCATGAAAGAAAAAAAGAAAAGGATAAATAAAGGTTCTGGTCATTGGGCCATGCCATTAAGAAAAGCATAGCATATGCCAAGCATGCAGGCTAATCTCACACTTAGGCCCAGGAGGAAACTGAGAAGTGCATGTTTGGGAATGGGATGGGACTGCTGCTCTCCTGCTTCTAAGCAGAAGCCATACAAAGTTCCTGGTGAAGGATCAGCGGCTAGGAAATTATTTGACCCCCAATGGTGCACTGCAGATGGACTGTGACAGTTCTGACTTCAGGTCGTTGTCAGACAGCCAAATRCACAAGCCCTCTAGAAGGAGACAAAGGATTTAAGTATCTCCTGATGGCTTCTGACATTGCTTATAATTTTATCAAGTGTGCAAGTACTCTGTAGTGATCAGGAACATAACTGGAGGCATGTGTGGAGCRACCTCATGGCCTGATGTCTACACAAGACATTCACCCACCCCTGTCACAGACAAACTGCCCTTGGTTTTCCAGCTATCTGATGTTAATCAAGATTCAAAACACATTCTGAGATGATTACTGGAGTGCCAGGATGGTRCTGCTGTGTGCCCTTAAGGAGGGAATATCAAAGTTATGTCCACATTTCCAGTCCATACTAAAGTTAAAAGGATTAAAAAATGTAATTGCCATGGCATGATAAAGAATTAGACAGCAGCAAAATACCATCAGAGWGGCAACTTCTACTATGAAGTAAACTTGGTCACCTGTTAATTAGCTTCACTCCCGGTTTATTAGCATTGTATTTATGTAGAGTTCCTGGCTGTTTTGTGTGCGAAAGTGTTGCTGTGCAACGGCAACAACTTGCCACAAACTAAAATTCACCAAACTTACCTAAAAAGAGGGCAGAAAAAGCAACCTGTTCTCAGCATGAATTKTTTTTCAGCTGACTTCATCCCAGGCAATTAAATTATTATAAGAAAGAACTATTTTGTGCCATGGAAAAGGGAGAAATATCCATGTCATAAAACATATTTAAGGCTGAAGGAAATTGAGCTCAATTCACAAAATACTCAAGCAAAGAGGTCAAGAGAAATTGCTCCATAAATTTGTGTTCATTTCTAGCCTTTCTTCAGAGCTTCAACCAGCACAGCAAAAACTCTGATGCCCCATTATCCTGATTTCAAATACTTGCTTCTCAGCAGCTCAGTTCCCACAATGGTGACAGAGCACATTTCTCAAAAAAAAGACCAAATCCCAAAACTTGTCAACTTTTCCAGTTCAATACAGCCTATCAAAAGGCAAAAAAACTYCAACTTTTTTTCTGTCTTGCAAGGTTCACCATTTTATGATAAAAGATTTTCTCTTGAAAGAAAACAAAATAAAACAAAGGATATATTTGATGGTCCATTGTCTATCTTTTTCTCCATGCTGTTAAAAAGCAAAATCAGATCAACACACTGCACTTTCTAGATATCACAGACATACCCTGTCAAGTTGCCCTTCACACATCTGAGSAAAAATCATTTAACTCCCTACTATCCAAACTTTAGAATCAARGTTGGATCTGCAAATAAGTACTTTAAATCCTTTCTTTCCTCTAAGATGGGTCACTTCTTAACTGCAAGAGTAAAGTTCTGGTSCCTGGTATTGAGAGCCATTGAGAGYAGAATATATCAGTCCAAACTGTCTTCAATACCTTTCTACCAAGCTGGAGACTTACCTCTGTGATTTTTTTCCAACAGTAACCTAGCTGCAGGAACTGACAGTCATCTGG
The DNA here is from genome assembly GCA_902810485.1 of Alauda arvensis. NCBI lineage: Eukaryota > Metazoa > Chordata > Aves > Passeriformes > Alaudidae > Alauda > Alauda arvensis. The sequence goes on from CADDXX010000045.1 coordinate 2,434,364, forward strand.
TAACTGATTATTCAGAGAAGGTTTCTAATAGCCTTATCCATTTGGATTAAAGCCAAGAAACACTATAGTTCATGTMTTTGTCTATGAATATTCTCTTTTCTCATAATGCCCCCTTTGCAACATAGAACAAATTTATCAGCAAGCACAAATGAGCTATTCATGCAGAAAGTGCTGGGGACAACAGCCTAACAAAGCTATCTTGTCAAGATTAGTAATTCAGGAAAAAACTATGAGGCAGGATTGAGCTGCCAGCAACAGGAGAGATTGGAGCTGGCTGGTGTAACCTTCTTTTTTTTTGAGGATAAAAACCTTAGCCAAAAGAAGTCTTTAGACACAGCATTATATTTTAACAGCAGATTTGTTTCTTTGTTTGGGTATGGCCAGAGGGTGCAGTAGAATGTTTATTTCTATTTATCACAAGTTGTGTGTTCTATTACTTGGTTGTGTTAGGGCACAGATGCAAGTTCTTGCACAATATTACCAGTGCTTTAATTCAGAATACATGCTGACATGGTTTTGGCCTGTGCCAGTCAGCACTGYAACATACAATCAGGTCACATTTCAGGGATGGCCCCAGTTTCAGGCTTTTCCAAGTCGACAGTTCAGAGCAATACTACTTCAGCTTGTTCCCTCTGGAATGACCCCTTCAGTGACCACCTCTCTTGCTGTAAGGCACTGTGCACCATATGTCACAGTTTTCATGGCTTTAGAGAAGAAACTTTCTCCAATGTTTAACCTGATTGTTCTKTGTTCCCTTTGTCTGGTCAGTTACCAGAGAAAACTCCTCAGACCTGATTTGTGGATCAGCTAATGAACAATTTTGCTTTTCTTCCAGGCAGTCCTACATGGTGACACCATCTCTGAAGGCTTCTTGCATGCTTCACRTCTTCTTGTAGATCTTGCTGTGCACAGAACAGGTACCTGAGTCCCAGCCACAGATGGAAGGCCTTTAGGTAACAGCAGGAAGAAAGACAGTGTGAATAAGTTAGGAGAAGAGAAAATAAGGTGTGAAGCAGAGCACAACCTTAGAAGTGTGTTCTTCTTCCAAAGTATGAGGAAACAGTGRTTTGCCAGCATGCTGCTCTTTTTCATGGCACATAGGAAAGATGCAGGAGGCCCAGCAACGATTTCTCCCCCTGGAGTGGAAGTCAATACCAATGCTTCCATATCAGACTCATCTTTCCTCTTCTTATGAGCAGTCAGTGGCTTACCAGTGTAAGCAGATCTGGATCCCATTGCCAACAGCCCACTCTGATTTCTCATGCAGACTTGAAATCTCTGTAATGGATTGCCTATTTCCAAAGCTGTTAGGAGCAGAGCTAGAACAAACATGTTACATTATAAAGCAGCACCTTTCTGGTGTGGACCTTTTTACAAGCAGGTTCAAAAAGTGGAGACATTTTTCAAAAGTTTCCTGTCTTCTAGACACTAGATAAGTGCTTCTGACAATGTCCAATGATGAAGARAACATGAAGAAAATTGGTGTGGAGATAGTCTTTCTGAGTTGGTACCAGCAATGACTGGTGTTTGAGCTAGGTTTTATTTGTGGATTCATTGAGATAGTCCAAGAGCTGATTTTTCAAAAGGTACAAGATTTACACATAAGGTCCAGGTCTTAGGTAGAAGCTGGGCTGTGTCATGTAGACCTAGGGTTGTTTTCCTGAAATGCTCATAAACTGCCATTAGTTAAGCTACTCTAAATGCCAAATCACAGTCTAATTAACAATGTTACTACAATCATGGAATAACTTAGATTTGAAGAGACTTCCAGAGGTCATCTGGTTCCTGTCTGTACTTAAAGCAGGACCATCTTTGATTAGGTTGCTCAAGGTCTTGCCCAGACTAGTTCAAAATACCTACAGGCAATGTGGGTAGTACAGAAAGGAAAGATAGACTCATGCTGTGGAATATAAGTTTGCATTTCAGAAGCTGTGTTTGGGAGAGCCAGGAAAAGAATAGAGGGTATGAACAAGAGAAAAAAAAGAAATTGTTCATAAAAGCAAATGATGGAGTCAATTCTGTTTTTCTTGGTTGGGATGTAGCTTTTTGATATTTAGGGCACCATTTCTGTGGCAAATAGCACAACAGTAAGCATAAATGAAGTCTCAGATTAGCATATAGCCTTACCTTTCCGGCATCTCTTTCTAACACCATTGTCTGAGAGAAATGGGGAAAAAGATACTTTGATAAAATAATGGATTTTTAGTTCTTCCTATTTGTTGCATATTTGAATGATTTRTTGTRTTGGGGCTATGGGAGGTTGGTGGAAGGCAGTGTTTTCAAATACCCTCTCTCACAAAAATCTAAACTTAAATACAAAAGAATGTTACACCACAAGTTATTTAATTATGGTCCTGCAATGTTTTCTTTCAAGATATCAGTGGTTTTCTGTAAGATTGTAGTTGGAAACATTCAAGTTCTTTAGTGCTGACCCTTGGAGAAAGAATTAGATATCATGCTAAATATATGAAGATCAACATAAAATCTCATACAACATGTGGTATTGGAGGTACGGTTCAGAATCTATCCAGGACTGTGCCAAAGCAGTCATTTAAGTTGTTTCATCCAGCAGGCAACARCTTTTTATACAGACATCATTTTAAATTAGACTGACCGACATTTTAGCAAGTAGGGAGTGCAAGAAACCTCCCAAAACTTTCAGAACTGTACTATAGAGTTCAGCATGGCAACTATAGCTACAGAACAAAGAGTATTCAAAAAAGCATTAAATTCAGAGGAGGCTGTAATATGGAAAGGGGGCTTTGCTTTATAAGTGCTCTCACTCACTCTCAGTTGGAACATCAGTACTAACTGTCCAGCTTTCAATACAGGACCAGGCTTAAATCTTCACCACAATTTCTCTCACAGTTTGCTGGCCTCTCCTAGCTCCTTCTGTAACTGATCACAAACTRAAAGAATAACTTTAAAACACTGGCATTTTTTCCTCATAAGTTGTAGAAGAAGTTGAAAGGACTRTAAGTTTATACTCAGCAGTAGGTTTTCCAACTTCCTGTTAAGTCATTMATCTCTAGTCTATTCCTCCAGCGAGTGTTAACTACACAGATGATCCATGTATGCTACAGTGYTCATTTGCTGTGATCCTTGTAGGGCATTTGTCTCTGCCTGCCAAGCACAAGTCTTCTAGCATTTCAAGGAACAGGTACCTGGAAAACTGAGGGCACAGGCAAGGACTGTGACCATTCAATTCATCACTTRGGAGCTTAAAATTAAAAATATAGCCCACACATCACTAAAATGATCCTTTGCAAAACCAGACCAAAAAAACAAGAGGTTCCAAACTTTTGTTTAAAAATTCAAATCTAAAGCTACATTCTGCTTTCATTTTCTCCCAAAGAAGGTGTCCAAAGTAGCTTGAAAACTGCCTTCCCCATTTTATTTCCACCCTAAATCATTTGGTTACTGGTCCATATTTCTACCAGTAGTTATTTGTATACCTTCTAACTTGCAAAGACTACAAAGAAGAAACAAGAAGGAGGGTGATAAAATGGTAACAATTTTAGCTACCCCACCCAGGGTTTAGCAGTTAAATTTTCTGTACTGGTAGGACACAGTGAACTCCCTCTTTTCCTATGCCAGCTGCAGAACCAGAGGGATTGTACAGCATTTTCCAGCCCTTATTCAATGGTTGTGGAGAATTTGTCATTTCACTTATGCATGCTCTGAGAGCAGAGAGCTGAATTCAAAATGAACTTCCCAATGTCATCAAGGAGAAAATTAGCTTAATGTGCTGAAGTAAGGTACAAAGTTTTTTATGCCTTATTCCTGCCTACAAAACTGTTTCCAAAGACAGCAGGAGGGASGTAAGTCTCATATGTGTAGAAAAACAACAGCACATTTACTGCATCTCTCGYATCCTGCCAGGTTTCCCTCTCGGGGTTCATAGCTCCTGAACTGAGGTGGGTTTGCCTGGTGAGGGACGAAGGTAAAAGACAGGAGGCGCCCTTTTTTTCTTCTCGGGACCAGAGTCCCTGTTTATTTGATCCAGGAGAAGCAAAAAGAGGACTAGGGCCCCCAAGGAAACCCCCTTTGAGCCCTTGGGGAAGGGGAGGGGAAAGGGGAGGAGCCCACAATCAATAGGAATTGATCCAGGGGGAGGGGAAAGGGGCGTGAGGGAAGGAACAGACCAAAATGCAATAAACTAGAGGGTTTTTTCAGGAGATACCATGTGCACTGCAACATCTCCCCCTTTTTTTATAAACAAGGTTAAAGCAAGGTGTTGGGCCTACTCAGATGATGAGTATGAGTTTGTCCACCACTTGGAATTTACGGGCGAGCTAGGTTGCTCCTGGTCCATAAGCTCTGCATGGTTGACTTCAGAGGTAGAGGGAATCAGGCTGTTGAGGGCTTTTAAAATTAGACAACATAGAACCCCGAACACTAACACAATTAAAAACAGAACAAGAAAAATCAACAGGATTGTCCTAACTATTGAAGTCCACCACCCCAAGAGTCTCCATCCTTTGAAGATTTCACCAAACCAGTCCTCAGATTCCTGTTTTACTTGTCCAGCCAAGGYTTTCAGTTCTTTGAGGGCAGCGTGGACGTTGGGTGCTTTCGATGTTAAATTCAAACAACAGAGTCCTTCAAATTCTTGGCAGTCRAGTCCATGCAGCAGCAGGAGGAAGTCTATGGCCGCACAATTTTGGAGCGCTGCCTACCTGGTGATCTCCTCATCCTCTAGGAGGGAGCTGATGGCAGTGGATGTCAAGTTTGCCTGTTTGACCACCCAGCACTCTAGGTGGCCCAATTCACCGAGAGCTTTGGCTGCTGCAACCCACAGAAGGAAGAGGGATGCAGCGACCYTTTTTGACTTAGACCAATGAAAAATTTCTGAATTACTGTTTGGTCCAAATTTTCAACACTTCTCTTATGGATTTTCTTGACCAAATTGTTTTTTCAAGTCCATTTGCCAATCACGGTTTGGTTGGGTGCTAACAGGGACAGCCACCCAAAGGTACATGGCCCTCCTAAAAGCTGGGATGGGATTCCTGCCCATGCCCGATCCCCACAAATTAAGAACAGGCCTTTAGGGAGGCTTTTGGGATGTGAATGGTATGGGTTGTCTGAAGTAACATGGCTCAGAATATCACACCACCTTTTGGCAGTGAATTCCTTTCTGTAATGCAGTATATTGTGAAAGCCTTGGGTATTATACAGTGGGGTGAAAGTAAAATGAGTGCAGTATGGTGCTGGGGAGGAGCCCAACAGCTCTAATTCTTGGAGCTTCTGAGATGCTTTGGGAAATTTTGGCAGCCACTCCTCTATGGGGTTTTTTATCATTATAGCCCACTGGCGGCAGATGTGATTTGGTAGTGTGTAGTGTGGCCTACGACTTGGGTGAGGTATATGTGAGTGAAAGCTGGCTAGATATTCTCCAGCTTGTCGGGGAATCCCTACCAGGCAGGTAGACATGGGGTCCTTTGCTGCTGCAGTGGACAGGCATATATTCTCTTGTTGAAGTGTCTGTGCCAGGGTCACCCAGATGTTCTGGCATGGCTGAGGAACGATCCATGCTGCTGCCAGGCTGCTCAGCATGAGCAGGATGGCAATTTGGACAGGGCTCATCGCAAGGTTGAGTGGGAGGTAGGTTGTTCTAAAAGGAAAAACAGACATGTTTACAGTACATTAAAGGTCTGAAGTCTGCCGGAATTAATCAGACCTTAGGAAGGCTCTGTCTTCTTTTTCYGGTGGCGTCTTCTTTTGGAAGCAACAGCTACCTGCTTCTCATCATCTTCTGCTGGTGCTGGATTTTTTGGAACTAAAGGCTTTACCCATTTCTGGTGTATCCATCRTGGGCCTGAGGGGGTGGATACACATGCATAGCCACGCCCCCAGGTCACAAGCTCATCGGGACCCTTAATTTCCCAGGTTTCCAGGTCCCTGATTAGAACTGGTGGACRCTATGACAATTTAAACTGATTGCCACTGTTAAAATGACGTACCACTGGGGGACTAATATTTTCAAAGGAACAGTTCAGAAAATTGATAGTAAACATGGCTTTACAAAGCTTTTGCTGTGGTGACATCCACACTGTGGAATTGTTTTTTGCTTAACCAGGACCTTTTTCAGCATCTGGTAGGCATGCTCAACCACAGACTGACCTGTGGGGGAGTGGRGGATGCCTGTTACGTGCTCCACTCTCCACTGCTGGACAAACTCTAGGAATTCCTTGGCTTTGTACGCTGGTCCATTATCAGTCTTAATTTTCCTGGGGATCCCCAGGACTGAAAAGGCTTGCACCAGATGCCTCTTGGCATGTGCAGCCGGTTCCCCTGCGTGGGCAGAGGCATAAACCGCATTTGAATAGGTGTCAATGCTCACATGCACATATTTGTGGCAACCAAAACTAGGAATGTGTGTCTGCCATTCTTCGCAGCTCCCAAGGCCTCGRGGCTTAACCCCCATACCTAGTGATGGCATGGCTTGGTGCTGACAGTCAGGGCAGGTAGCCACAATGGCTTGAGCCTGGCTCCATGTTAGCTGGAACTGACGCATCAGGCCCCGTGCATTTTGATGGTATTGCTGGTGACTGAGCTTTGCCTGTTGGAAAATATCTGGGAGGCATGCCATTTCTGCTGGGGCTGCCAGGGAATCTGCCTTGCAATTACCCTCTGCAATGTCACCTGGCAAATCAGTATGTGACCTCACGTGAATCACATAGAATAGGTGCTCTTGATGTGAAACTAAATAAATTAGTTTGGAGAGCAACCTGAAGAGCCATTTGTTCTCTATGTTTTTGAGAACTGCCTGCTCTGCCCTGGACACTACCCCCGCCACATAGGCCAAATCGGTGACCAAATTAATCGGCTCCGGGAACTTTTCAAAAGCTCTCACGACTGCTGACAGTTCAGCAACTTGGGGTGACCCCTCCACAAACTCCACATCAGCTTCCCAGTGCTGAGTTTGGGGATTTCTCCAAGTCACCACCAACTTGTGGGATGCTCCGGATGCATCAGTGAACACTGTGAGAGCCTTGAGTGGCCTGCRGCTCCTTTTCTCACAAGGAATGAGGTGGAAATCCTCGTTAAAGAGCTTGTGTGACAGGGCATGCATGGACTGATATTTGTCCACTGTATTGTCCAGGGATATCTGGAGGTAGGCATTCCCCTGGAGCAGGCACTCAAACATCTCTTTGGTCAGCTTCACGGGAGCATTCTTTCCCACCCAGAAAGCTTGACCAGGAGGTGAATACACACAAAGTCACACCACCCAGCTCACGCAGTCTCAACCTGGCTTTCAGGATCAGCTGACCTATCAGCTCCTGTGGCCTTGTGATAGTCTTGGATCTTTGGCAGGAGAGGAAGACCCAGTCTAATATTAAGAGTGAATCTCTCTGCCCTTCGATCCACTGGAATATTAAACCATGCAAGTGTGGCAATTTTCCTAGAACAATGAACTTGAAAGGCAGCTCGGGCTGATAACGGTGAGCCTGCCTCTTGGTCAAAGCTTCTTGTGCCTTTTTTATTGCGGTTCTTGCTTCTGGGGTCAGTTTTCTGGGAGAGATCAGCTCTCTCTCCCCCCTCAATAAATTGTTGAGGGGATCTAGGTGTTCATTTGAGAGGCCTAGCCAAGGCCTGACCCATTTCAAGGACCCACACAGGGAATGAAGATCTGCTAGGGTTTTGAGATCACTTTTGATTTCCAATTTTTGTGGAACAACGGTCTGCGCAGTGATCTCCAAGCCCAGGTACTTCCAAGGTGGCACCCTTTAAACCTTATCTTCCTGCAGTTGAAATCCAGCAGAGGTTAAAACTTTAACCACTAGGTCAAGTGTGTGTTGGACTATGGTGTTGTTGGGGGGCACACACAAGCACATCATCCATGTAGTGGAGAATGATGGCCTCCCTTCTTTCGGCACGTACCAGGGACAGCAATGAAGCTACATACCACTGGCGGGTGGATGGACTGGATTTCAAACCTTGAGGCAAAACTCTCCAGTGGTAACACTTCATTGGGGCTTCTTGATTAATGGTAGGAACTGAGAAGGCAAACCGTGGGGCATCTTCTGGGTGCAGTGGAATGTGGAAGAAACAGTCTTTGATATTTAGGACAGCCAATTGCCAGTTTTGTGGGAGCATTGTTGGGGAAGGCATTCCTGGTTGGAGTGACCTCATGTCTTCAATGACTTTGTTTATTTCCTGGAGGTTGTGGAGGAGCCTCCACTTAGCTTTCCCTGGCTTCTTAATTACAAAGACTGGGGGATTCCAAGGACTGGTTGTTTCTTCTATGTGACTCGTAGCTAATTGTTCTTCTACGAGCTCCTCGAGCACCTTAAGTTTTTCTTTGCTGAGTGGCCACTGATTTACCCAGACTGGTGTGTCATCTAGCCAAGTTAACTTTTGGGCAGGGCGCTCTGCAGTGGCCACTTAGAAAAATCCTGGGGGGTTTTAGAGATAACCAAATTGACCCCCCACTGGGATATGGTGTCTCTCCCCCACATGGGAGCCTTATAGTCGATGACAAACGGACAAACGCTGGCCAATTTTCCATCTGGCCCCTCAATTTGCACAATGCTTTTTGAAATTTTTGCCAATTAAAGCCCTCCTATACCTCAAAGTTTGCCAGCCACGGGTTGCAGATCCCAATGAGAAGGCCACATCTTCTCTGGTATCACTGTGACATCTGATCCTGTATCCAACAAGCCATCTATGTGGAGATGGTCTGTCCCACAGGTTAGATTACATCCCATCATGGGTTTGTCCTCNAGGCATAAACCGCATTTGAATAGGTGTCAATGCTCACATGCACATATTTGTGGCAACCAAAACTAGGAATGTGTGTCTGCCATTCTTCGCAGCTCCCAAGGCCTCGGGGCTTAACCCCCATACCTAGTGATGGCATGGCTTGGTGCTGACAGTCAGGGCAGGTAGCCACAATGGCTTGAGCCTGGCTCCATGTTAGCTGGAACTGACGCATCAGGCCCCGTGCATTTTGATGGTATTGCTGGTGACTGAGCTTTGCCTGTTGGAAAATATCTGGGAGGCATGCCATTTCTGCTGGGGCTGCCAGGGAGTCTGCCTTGTGATTACCCTCTGCAATCTCACCTGGCAAATCAGTATGTGACCTCACGTGAATCACATAGAATAGGTGCTCTTGATGTGAAACTAAATAAATTAGTTTGGAGAGCAACCTGAAGAGCCACTTGTTCTTTATGTCTTTGAGAACTGCCTGCTCTGCCCTGGACACTACCCCCGCCACATAGGCCAAATCGGTGACCAAATTAATCGGCTCCGGGAACTTTTCAAAAGCTCTCACGACTGCTGACAGTTCAGCAACTTGGGGTGACCCCTCCACAAACTCCACATCAGCTTCCCAGTGCTGAGTTTGGGGATTTCTCCAAGTCACCACCAACTTGTGGGATGCTCCGGATGCATCAGTGAACACTGTGAGAGCCTTGAGTGGCCTGCAGCTCCTTTTCTCACAAGGAATGAGGTGGAAATCCTCGTTAAAGAGCTTGTGTGACAGGGCATGCATGGACTGATATTTGTCCACTGTATTGTCCAGGGATATCTGGAGGTAGGCATTCCCCTGGAGCAGGCACTCAAACATCTCTTTGGTCAGCTTCACGGGAGCATTCTTTCCCACCCAGAAAGCTTGACCAGGAGGTGAATACACACAAAGTCACACCACCCAGCTCACGCAGTCTCAACCTGGCTTTCAGGATCAGCTGACCTATCAGCTCCTGTGGCCTTGTGATAGTCTTGGATCTTTGGCAGGAGAGGAAGACCCAGTCTATTATTAAGAGTGAATCTCTCTGCCCTTCGATCCATTGGAATATTAAACCATGCAAGTGTGGCAATTTTCCTAGAATTTTCCTAGAACAATGAATTTGAAAGGCAGCTCGGGCTGATAATGAGCCTGCCTCTTGGTCAAAGCTTCTTGTGCCTTTTTTATTGTGGTTCTTGCCTCTGGGGTCAGTTTTCTGGGAGAGATCAGCTCTCTCTCCCCCCTCAATAAATTGTTGAGAGGATCTAGGTGCTCATTTGTGAGGCCTAGCCAGGACCTGACCCAGTTCAAGGACCCATACAGGGAATGGAGATCTGCTAAGCTTTTGGGATCACTTTGATTTCCAATTTTTGCGGAACAACGGTCTGCGCAGTGATCTCCAAGCCCAGGTACTTCCAAGGTGGCACCCTTTGAACCTTATCTTCCTGCAGTTGAAATCCAGCAGAGGTTAAAACTTTAACCACTAGGTCAAGTGTGTGTTGCACTATGGTGTTATGGGGGGCACACACAAGCACATCATCCATGTAGTGGAGAAGATGGCCTCCCTTCTTTCGGCGCATACCAGGGACAGCAATGAAGCTACATACCGCTGGCAGATGGACTCAATTTCAAACCTTGAGGCAAAACTCTCCAGTGGTAACACTTCATTGGGGCTTCTCGATTAATGGTAGGAACCGAGAAGGCAAACCGTGGGGCATCTTCTGGGTGTAGTGGAATGTGAAAGAAACAGTCTTTGATATCTAGGACAGCCAATTGCCAGTTTTGTGGGAGCATTGTTGGGGAAGGCATTCCTGGTTGGAGTGACCTCATGTCTTCAATGACTTTGTTTATTACCTGGAGGTTGTGGAGGAGCCTCCACTTAGTTTTCCCTGGCTTCTTAATTACAAAGACTGGGGAATTCCAAGGACTGGCTGTTTCTTCTATGTGACTCTTAGCCAATTGTTCTTCTACGAGCTCCTCGAGCACCTTAAGTTTTTCTTTGCTGAGTGGCCACTGATTTACCCAGACTGGTGTGTCATCTAGCCAAGTTAGCTTTTGGGCAGGGCGCTCTGCAGTGGCCACTTTGAAAAATCCTGGGGGGTTTTAGGGATAACCAAATTGACCCCCCACTGGGATATGGTTTCTCTCCCCCACATGGGAGCCTTATAGTAGATGACAAATGGACGGGTGCTGGACAATTTTCCATCTGGCCCCTCAATTTGCACAATGCTTTTTGAAATTTTTGCCAATTGAAACCCTTCTATATCTCAAAGTTTGCCAGCCACGGGTTGCAAATCCCAATGAGAAGGCCATATCTTCTCTGGTATCACTATGACATCTGATCCTGTATCCAACAAGCCATCTATGCGGAGATGGTCTGTCCCAAAGGTTAGATTACATCCCATCATGGGTTTGTCCTCACCAATTACTTCTGCCCAGTAGATGTCAGGTGCTTTGTTGTCCACTGGAACCCCTGCTGGAGTGGGAATGGCCTGGGCGATGATTTGTCCCTTGGCTAAATAGAAGGGTGGCTGAGAGCAGTGTGCCAAGAGAATGAGTTTGGGTATGTTTCCCTTGGTAGTCAAGGGAGCAATCTCAATCTCTATGGGTGTGTGTGCTGTGTCCCCAATAACAAAATACTTACTGTCCAGTCCTGGGTGGTCTACCGTCAAGTCTTGCGACTTCCCTGTCAATTCTACTTCAAGGATTGTCCAGTGGTTAGACCTGAAAAGAAAAGCATCTGTTGTTACAAGCTTGAAACGCCCTAGAGGCTGTGATGCTTTGCTAGGTAAACACTCATTTATATCTTGCTGCTGCCCCGCACACACCTTCCCTCCCTCCCCTTGTTTTGTTGAGAGAGAGTCCTTTTTTTTCAGTGGAACCCACTGTATTTGTATCATAGCGCTGTGCGGGCCCGTGCTCAAGTCTCAGTTTTTTTACTGTTGGTTGTCCCATCTTTCTGATTTCTTTTCTTCTTCAGCTGGTTTTGGGCGCAGTCTCTGGCAAAGTGTCCAGGCTTTTCACACTGGAAGCAGGTGATGTGCTGAAGCTATTCTGATGCTTCAGCTGCTACAGTCTTTGGGTTGATGGCTCTGTGCCATCTCTCTGGTTGTGGCGATTAGCTCAGCCTTCTTGGTGCATGCTTCCATCATTTGTACCAGTGTTGGTGGAGGGTCTATAGGCAGTCCTAGGATCACCCTTCGACAGGCTTCGTTGACATTCCTCTGTGCCATCTCTTTAAGTAACTCCGCTTGTGCCATTGGGTCTGGTACCTGCCTCTCTATTTGTGTTCGAAGCCAGTCAAAGAACTGCAAGAAATTTTCTGAAGAGTGCTGTTTAATATTTAGATAGCTACCTTGTGTTTCAGCTGTTGGTAACTGGTAAAAAACCTCTTCTGCAACATTGCTGATTTTCTCTAGAATGTATTTGGATAACACCCAAAGAGCTTGGTCTTCAGGGTTGGCCCATTTAACCTCACCACACAGATGTTCATAGGTGATATCCCTCCCTTCCATATCCTGTGCACCCCGGGGATTTCCCTGAAGCTCTTCTAGGAGTGTCATCAAAGACCTTTTCCAGGTGCTCTCCCAGAGATCAAATTCTGGGGGTGTGAGGACACCCCGGAAAATACACCTGATATCTGTTGGCACTAATTCAATAGATGTTAAGGTAGCATTGATCATGTTTCTAAAGATCTCACTGTCCCTGCCAAATTCCTTTCAGCATTTGCATAACTCCTTCCTATTCTGGTAGGAGAAGGGTTGGTAAGCTCTGATAGAATTCTGCTTACCAACATATGCATCATGTATCATTTGTCCCTCTTGKTTACTAGGGCTTTCCCACCCGGTCCTGTTGCTATGGGAACTGGCTGGGGGCTCTCGCTTCTCCCCACCCCCTCCCTCGGCCGCACTGGGATCACAACCTCCTGGGGCCGCATCTCCATGGGAACCCCCGGCCCCACCACCCCCCTGCCAGCTCCACTGCTGTGGGAACCACTGGCTTCACCCCCCCTTGTTGGCTCCACCCCTGTGGGGACTACVGGCACCATCTCTTCCCCTGCTGGCCCCATCCTCGGGGGACACCCGGCCACACCCCATCCCAGCCCCAGCTCTACCCCCCCATGGGAACTGGGTGGGGGAGCATGGGAGCTGGGGACAGGGAGGGGGGCGGAGCTGTCCGGAGAGGTGTGGTAACCGTGGGAACTATGATTGCAACCTCTGGGGGTGGGGTGGCAGCACGGCATCATGCAGAGTGGGAATATGGGGGAGGGGGGTGTGGTGTCTGGGGGGAGGAGGGGGAGGAAGAGGTTGTCAGACCGGAAAGGGTTATGGGAAGGAACATATGAATGAAAGGGGTTATGGGAAGGAGAGTAAACTGGAGGTTCTAACACATGGTCGCCGCCATTTTAAACCCCCCTATGTGACCGCTGCCATTTTGGAAGCCTGCCACGTGACTGCCGCCGTCTTGGAAACCCACTGTGTGGTCGGTGCCACCATTTTGGGGCTCAGCCACGTGGTCGGCGCCGCCATTTTGGGACCCAGCCACGTGGTCGGCACCTCCTGGGGAATTGGGGGTTTTTGCTCTCTGGGCTAACAGAACATGAAATTTCAGGTACAATGGCAGGGAAAGAGGGATACAGGGAAAGGTCTCTGTCAGCCTGCGCACAGCTACCCGAGCTGGGGTGCTGGAAGGAATGTGGATGGCCAGAAGGGCATTGGTCTTTATGCCAGGCCTTCTGTGTTTCTCGGGCTGCCCCGCGTGTTTCTTCCAGCTCAGGGGAAGAGGGAGAGGGAGAAGGGGTAGGGGGACCAGTGGGAAGGGGGTTCTGCAGTGGCTGTTCCTTTGCCTCCTTCTGAATTAATTCCTTATGAATTACAAGGAACACCGAGATAAACTTAGATGCTGTTCTATCTCCCTGCTTAGCTCGAGATGTTAACAATCCTCCTACTCTGTCCCAGGCAGAAGCAGAACTCACACTCTGCTGGGAAAACTGAGGCAGATGCAAAAACAACCACCAAACAAATTGCTGTAATTTTCCCTTAGAGATCTTAATGTCCCCACTGTTTAGGGTATCTAGGATCTAGGAATAAATGCCTCTCTCCTGCGCAGACAACTTAGAACCCGTATTGATGTTAAAACACAGTCTGCACAGTTTAAATCTACCTCCGTTTGCAGAAAAACACAAACCGAAACTGAAAACACAACCAAGCGACACAAGAAAGGGTTACAGTTCCTCCTCCCCTCAGCTGTGAGGTAAGAGAGAGGAACTCACGTGTGAGAGAGCCTGCGTCTTTTAAATTGCCACTAGCAGCTGCAGAGATGCCGCCACAGCACGTGGCTGCTGGGAGCCGACAAAACGCAAACCCCCCAGTCTCTGCCACCTGCACTGGATACCGCACGCCTGCTGCACATGCCCTGCACGTCCCCCGTGTGCTGCTGCATGTGCACGAGCCTGCCGGTGCCGCGCCGTTCTGCGCTGCCGTGTCTGCCATGCCTGGGAGCTGCCACCCCCCTGCACACCTCACCCCCCACCCATGTGGGGCTACCCTTGTATATCGCTGTAGCTGCGCCTAGCCACTCCCCCCCCTTCTCCCTCCCCCACTCACTAGGGGTCTCGTGGGGTGTCCAGCAAGGAACTCACCCTCCTTGGGATTTCGGCTGGCTGGCACTGCTGCACAAGGAGTCCTTCAGTCCGAAACTGATCCATCTCGGGTTTTAGATGGGTTGCTGGTTTCCTCCCTGTTTGAGAGCTCCTTTGAAGAAGCGAGGAACTTTCTGAGGGTAGATGACTGTCCAAAAGCTTATAAGATCCACGGGTGGAAGTCCAGCTTTTATGTGGGGTCTCTCACCACATGAGGAGCCGCTATGTTGGATGYCAACTTGCCAGGTTTCCCTCTCGGCGTTCTATTTGGACTAGCTCCTGAACCCCGATGGGTTTGCCCAGCGAAGGATGAAGGCAAAAGACAGGAGGCGCCCTTTTTTCTTCTCAGGACCAGGGTCCCTGTTTATTTGATCCAGGAGAAGCAAAAAGAGGACTAGGGCCCCAGGGAAACTCCCTTTGAGCCCTCATAGAAGGGGAGGGGAAAGGGGAGGGGGAAGRGGAGGAGCCCACAACCAATAGGAATTGATCCAGGGRGAGGGGAAAGGGGCGTGAGGGAAGGAACAGACCAAAAYGCAATAAACTAGAGGGTTTTTTCAGGAGRTACCATGTGCAYTGCAACACATTCATTGTTGCAAATTGGCTGTATAAAACACACTCCTCCATCTCACCAAAGAGCCACCTTTTTTCTGGCTTTCCTTCCTTCTCATCAGGTAACCTCCATAATAAACTCCCCCACTTMTTCACCCATTGTCAGTTAATGATGATGACCCAGTAACTCCAAAATGTASTCTAGAGATAAAAATTACTTCCAAGTTTTGCTGTTCTAGTATGTATAGCAGAGAAATTAGTTTTAACTTTCAGATTATCTGGGATATTTTTAAATATTGGAAAGATGTCATCTTCTGATTGTACCCTCTTCTCTTAGAGCCCCGCTTTCCCTCTGGCATGGTTCACGCTACTTCACTTATTCACCTTCAATGACAAACCTAATCACAGGAACTCTATGTTGGTAGAATTAACCACGTGATGGTCAAGCATAAAATAACCATATTGGGTCAGAGAAATATTTGRAATTATTTCACTTCCCACACAAAAGCCCATTTTCAGCTGAGGTTATTGACAGTACACATGATCCATCAAAGCAAGGAATGTAAACCCTAGAGCAAGCTAGATAAATCTGTGTAGCCATGTCTTCTAATAGCCCCATTTAAGGTCTAAGCTTGAAAACAACTGCTGTCACATGTTCAAAATATGTTCCACTTTTTCCTGAAGTTTTTTACTGAGGCGAGAGGTAAAGGGTAAAAAAGCACTTTCTAAGTGCTCTGCATTCATGAAGACAGTTCCCATATTATCTTTTGTTCAACAAGTCTTACAGTGTTTTCCATCTTTGTACTAAGTGAAAACAAAGTCATCACTTCTTATTTTTCTCTGGAAGGTTTRTTGGCCAGAAATGTGACAGTTTTATGAAGCACACTGGACACTCAATATGCTGTGGGTATGTAAAAATAATAACAGAAGCCTAAAACAGTGAAATACCAAGACAATGTGACCATCAAGTTACCAAATGTGATACTCTCAGGGAATGGAAAAACAACTTTTAAAAATCAACTCATTTGGTCACTCTGAAATCCAGTTAAAAGGCTTCCTGGTGCCATAAAGAGAGGACTGAATATCAATGTGTCCATAAAGTCTTTTGCTTTCACACTGTAAGCTTTGATTGTCAGCTTGGTGAGTCTGATGGCAAACAGAAGACCATTTCTTTTTAACAATTGCTTAGTGGCCTGCACAAAATRAATAGGTTGTTATCTTGATCTTACACAGAATGGAAATGGAATGAGATAACCAAAACAGCTGAGAGAATAACTTACAGTGATYTATATACTCAGTAAATCAAAGCAGTTTTCTCCTATAAAAGTCAAGACTTGYGCTGAAGAGGAATCATTTGGAATGGAACACATTCCATTCTTGCCCAAATGCAGATCTCATATGGTGTGAAGCTTTATCCTATACAATGCCATATAAACATAAGCAATGCAAGTTTCATCTGTCTTTGCCAATGAACTTGACAGCAACTTTAGAGGGGAGACATGAATTCATATTAATTTCAATGAAGCCTGGAACTAAGTATACAGCAAGAATTATTCTGATGGTGTTCTTTAGTATTTCATGACTGACCAAAGATGTCAGAAGGATAAAGGGAGTCTCCCTCTAAAGATCTGTGGGTAGAGTTGATCCTTTCAAGAGCATAATATTAAAGCATTAAGATTAAAGTGCAGGTGTTTGCCTGTTACCCAGAAGTTCTGCAAAGCATCTTGAAATATTGATGCTTCCTTCCTGTAACTGGAGCAGAGATAAACTTCTCACTCTAGATATTTAATTTATGTGCTCTGCAGGACTTCAGAGCACATCCATTTTTAACACTGTAAAGAGAGCATGCCTATGTTAATCCATTTTTAGTAGCTGTGATTAGTTGTGTTTCTTCATCCAACAGATTAATTTCCTTTGCATGGAAGGAGTAAGAAAGGGTAAAGAAAATGTACTAAGAACCTTGAAGCCTTTCATGGACCACATGGACATTGCCCCAGCATGACCTTTAGTCACCCAATACCTTAATTTTCCATAGGTGGAATGAAGGTATTCAATGCTTTTATGTCCTGCTTCTCAAAGGAGAAAGYACATGTTTCAGAGTCCAAGAAGTGTCAACATTCCCTCTTAATTTTTCTTTTGGCTGAAGATGGACTTGGTTAAAGAAATTGTACTTGCTGTTACATTAGGGCTACATCTAGTGTTCAAGTATGCCCAGAAATTTTCAGGATCTGGAGCACRGCTATGAAAATAAATTCTCAAGCAGGAAATTCCCTAGAAAGCCTTGGCCTGTGCTGTTAGTTTCTAGACATGGTTTGCATCCTTTGCAAGGGATGTGGATGCTGGAAGCAGTCCCCTAGGAAGGTTGAGTAACTCATCACTTGGCTGAAGAGGTAAAGATGCTTCAAACTGGGCAACACAATTGACGTGGGTGTGTGTATGTGTGCATTCATAAACCTTGTTCTAGAAAGAGTTAGTCAATTGCTCTTTCAAAGRTGAAAAGGTTTGAGAGTTTAAACCAATAGATTAAAATTTTTTCCCCACTAACAAGTAGGGTATATATTCTTACTCAATTTCATTTTTGCTCTTTTCAGTTRGCATTTTCTAAGTGGAACGCAATAAAGAAATGGTAAAATGAAGGCTTGACACTTGTCTTGAAATGGTCAGACTACCATTTCACCAAAAAGRTATTAACTTCTTTTGAGATATGACTGCAAGAGCGGGAGGCTTGGAGGTCAAAGAAATTGAAGACTGAAATCACCAGATCTATTTCATTTATCTTAGACTGGATAAGAATGAATTCAGACTGTGCCAAAAGGTGCTAAATTTAGTAGCATTGCTCACTGAAAGAGCAAACAGCTGCCACTAAACCAAATGCATTCTTTCCTATCAGTCATCAGCATGATAAAAGGAAGGATGAAACGATTTGTCTGCCAAAACAGACAYACTGAGGCTTCAGGCACATGCAACGCAACCAAAGAGTTAGCAATCACAGCCYGTCACATCCACTATTCAAGAACACTCTGTGACTATCTGTTGACAAATTGAAAGAGATTAAAAGAAAAAAATGCAAGTCTCTTTCAATGAGAGAATATGCTGCCTTCTAGTAAAAGGCTTAAATATGTTTGTTGTACCTGGGTCATCAGAAGAGTTACTATATCATGACCTAAAGCTACCTGCTGGGAGAATGGGAAAAAGTTCTAACACTAAGAAGTAAAGTCCTATGTCCAGATACCTGTTTGTGCTGGTTTAGAGTTAATTTCAGCTTCACTCTAGCTGTTATGGTGCTGTGGTTTGGATTTGTGCTGAAAATGGTGATGRTAATTCAGGATGTTTTAGTTACTGCTGAGCAGTGCTTACCAGAGTCAAGGTCTTTTCTGCTTCACCCCACCAGCAAGGAGGCTGGAGGTGCACAAGAACTGGAAGGCAACTGGAACACAACTGGAACAGCTGACCCCAACTGACCAAAAGGMTATTCCATACYGTGTGACATCAWGGTCAKCATATAGAGCTGAGGGAAGAAAAAGGAAGAAGGGGTCGTCTGGAGTGATTTTTGTGTTTGTCTTCTCAAGTCACCATTAYGTGCTCTGGAGCCCTGCTTTCCTGGGGATGGCTGAACACTTGCCTGCCCATGGGAAGTGRTGAATGAATTCCTTGCTTTGATTTGCTTAACTTGCATGTGCAGCTTTTGCTTTACCTATTAAATAGTYTTTATCTCAACTCATGAGTTTTATCCCTTTGATTCTCTCCACCATTCCACTGGGGTGTGAGACCAGCTGCTTGGGGTTTGGGTGCTGGCTGAGGTTAAACCATGACACTGACTAAAGTTAGAAAAWTTCATCTTAGAAATCAGGAATACTTTCAGATCATTGTGATCAATGGGGCAATTGACTGAAGGATGTATGAATAATCTGTCTGCTGTAATTAAGATTATGTGGTTTAAAGACAAGAATTTGGTTATCCAGAAGCAATGATTCAGATGCACAAATTTCTAGGTAGAATCAGAATCCTTTAGGTTGGAAAGGACCTTTAAGATCTTTAAGTCAAACTGTTATCCCAGTACTACTAAATCCATCACTAAACCATGCCATTAAGCACCAAATCTTCTAAATACCTCCAGTGATAGTGATTCAACCACTTCTCTGAACAGCCTATTCCAACACTTGACAATCATTTTGTTRGAGAAWTTTTTCCTAATATCCWGTCTAAACCTCCTCTGGTKTAACTTGAGGCCATCATCTCTTATCCTTTCACTTGTTRCTTGTGGGAAGAGATTGACTCCCTTACCTCATTAGCAGGATTAAGTGCAAAGAGAATCAGTGGCTCAGGTAAGTGYCTGTATCGAGTACTCAAGAGATTGAATGATTGAAAGAGGAGGACCTCTTTCAAGAGAAAACAGTCTGAACTGGGGGACAATTAAAATGTCCATGATCAAAGATTCACAATGTGCAATGAARACTTTTTTCACATATGACAAAAATGGAATACTGAATTTGACTCCTCCATACCCAAAACTGCTTTGTTTTTCCATGGACTTAGTGTACTGTGTGAGCYTTTGCTGAGGCAAGAATATTTGTTTGGATGTCTTTTTTGCAGATATCAATAGCAAATGTTGCAGTCATGAGATGCAAGTGTTTAGAGAAACGTTGGAGGAGGGCAGGCAMAAAGCATAATTGATATTTGTATCTAGTTGCAGTCCTGTGCAGCTTATCCTGCTYAAAGCATTTCTGTAATCACTATATACACATGCATCCTGACTCCATACAATAYATCCCTTGGAGCAACTGGGAAACTAATTCATTATAAAAGCTTCAGGTCTCTTCTTTTGGAAGACAAACTATTTATACAGAATAAATTACTTTCAGCTAGATGGTTCATATCTGTAAAAATACRTAGTTGAAATGCTGATGTAGAGAAATTTAATCCCAACTTGAGTAGAATAACTTGCTCTGATAAGCCTTCATGTTAAGAGTGGAGATACAGCTCAATCCCTCCAAGCTTTGCACCTAATCAGTATTTAGCCAATTGCCTTATATGAATACATGATATACCAAAAGGTAGTGGGCACAATGTTACCCTAAAGTGTAGTATTATTCYCCTTCATTCCTGGATATCAGTCTCAGTTTGGAGTCAGAAATCTCCAGATGGAAGAGTTCTGGCACCACCACTGGCAGCGATAACTACAGCAACTCCTAGCTCACCATGCATGTATATTGAAAAGCATTGGGAAAATTCTTCAGACAACATCTGTGCCCTACTTTGAAGTAGTTTGCATACAGCTCTGCACACATCTGTTTAGGAACCTCATCTAAAGGCGTTACCATCTTTTTCTCTTCATTAGAGAAAGAAAAAACTCTTCCCAGATGCTTTCTTCTGTCACTGTTCTTTTAGCTTCCTATATGCTTCCCTTAATATTGTCTACAGCACCATACTGAGTCATGAATATACTATTTTTCTGAAATAAAATATGAAAGGCAATTACTAGTGCTTTTGATTTACTTGAAGAAAACCTGCAGCCTGTGGGTTTCTTTTCTTTTATGACACATTCTGAACCGTAAAAAAAAATTGGAGAGCTTTGACCTGTGTCTGAGGTCAAAGGAATATTGAARTAAAAACAAATATCAAAATCTTTGCCTGCACCACTTTGGTGATGTCAAATCAATATGCTAATACCTTACAACTTATTCTTGGGATTTGTATGAAAGAGAATGATCATAGCAGGTTAAAGATGTAAGGGTGTGTTTCACTTCAGTATTCACTGCTCATGTGCCCATTTTCAGAGCCATAGGRAAAAACAGGTGTATTTGTAAGAACCCCAGGTTGCTAAGGCACTTCAGTAGAAAATCAGACATCAGAAATACAACGGGCAATTCTACCACCAGACATTTATTCAGACACTGACAGCTATAATTCCTCTCCCTTGCCTTGCAATCTGTCCACCTTGCAGAACAGAGCTCCGAGACCAATTACACACACACCTAGGACTAAAGCAGCCTTATGACTACAGGAGGAGAAAGACATGCATTGCTAAATGCAGTGACACTTGTTCCGTCAGCAGTCATCCTGAAGTGCTGACTTTGATACAAATGTCACAGTCCAGAAACATCAATTGCCTCTTAACATTKAGCTTGACTGATATGGCTATCTTTCAGTCTATTCGGTTGCTGAAAAATTTAAGTGGAATTAAGGTACTAGTAACAATTGGTCACAGATTGAGATAGCAGGATTATAGTTTCCTAATTTTCTTCTCAGCTAAAAGCCTCATATCTCTCCCCTGACAATTCTTGCAATGGGTTCTGTGTTATGAAGAATAAAAACCTGCAACTATAATGTGAAAAAAATAAATGGATGGAAAATAAATTGCATTTCACATCAAAGCAAATTCAAGGGCTACTGCATATAGACATGCACCACCAGGGTAGCAAGGCTTTCTGTATTAAGAAGGAACTGAGATTTTATCCCTTGCTCACTTATAAGGTAAAGAAACCAAAAAGTTCAGTGCTCCTGTTATCCTGGTTGGCTGAATGCCAGCCCAAGACACCTGTTGGTCACCTGAAGTGCATCTCAAGAACTGCTGCCTCTCCTATTGGGCAGTTTGCCAAGGACACCTCCCTGACCATTAGGTACTTAAAAGACTGCACAGARCCCTGATTTTTCTGGGGTGCCTTACATTGTGCTAGGGTCTCCCTTGCACTGTTTGGCTTATTTTTATTTGCTTTATACTGTTTATTATTTTCTCTTTTTATTAAAACTGTGATATATGTACCAAAATAATTCATGTTTTTATGCTGTATCAAATGTTGTAATATATGATCACATAAACCAAAGCTTCTCTCACTGTAAAATTCGGCTCGGGGATCTTGGAATGCACATCCTAAGATTGTATCATTGCTGCCAGTAAGACTGGAGACTAGGATTTTTCGTGGCTTTTCCGGGGTGCCTTACATAGTGCTAGGGTCTCCCTGTATTYGGCTTATTTTTATTTGCTTTACACTGTTTGTTATTTTCTCTTTTTATTAAACCTTTTTCTGTTACAAAGCACACCCAGAGAAGTGGTCTYGCTCTTATTAAGCCAATCTGAGAGTCTGCGGGCCCTGAGTCCCCTCAGACCTGATACAGCTCCACGTGGCTTATTCCACTCTGGCCATGTGTGGGCATGCATCAACTGCACAATGTGTATTATTTATTTTCATATTTAATCTATCAAACTTCATCTTCCTTTAATTTAAATAAACCTTAAGCTACCTATTTTGCCTACTGGCCCAGATAATTGAAGGTATTCCAGATGCATCAGAAAACTTGCATGCACTTTTTTGCTCCACAGGCCCTTGCATACGTACAAAGGCATAAAATATGCATATTTTCATGCATTTTAGGGAAAAAGTACTGTCCCTTTATTGCTTTTATTATTGCT
Organism: Alauda arvensis; assembly: GCA_902810485.1. Taxonomy (NCBI): domain Eukaryota; kingdom Metazoa; phylum Chordata; class Aves; order Passeriformes; family Alaudidae; genus Alauda; species Alauda arvensis. Next base: position 2,456,693 of record CADDXX010000045.1, read on the forward strand.
TTTCTCTTTTAATTTCTTCCTCCTTTCCCAGACTGTCTTTCCAACAACCATATGCTTTCTCTCTTCCTAGTCTTCCCCACAACCCCTTACGTCATTTTATACTTAAAAGATGTTACAAATTTTACAGATCTAAATAGCAATATCCCCTCCAGAAAAATAACCACTCAACCTCACACCTCCTATGGAATCTTCCCCCTGCATTGTTTTTCTCTGCAGTCATAAATCCTTCCCTGATTTTTTTCCCTTGTTTTTTCCTTACCATAATTGCACTTGATTCTTTATCAGCAGTAAAACTTAAACCTCTGAGCCTCTACCAATGCTGTTTAAAAAAAATTTAAAATGCTATTATCACTACCTTYGTTATAAGGCATCCATGCTAAAAATAGCAGTATTTGATTAAAGAAAAGATARCTGAGATGCTCATCCACAGGATTAGTRTCTCAAGAGYAGGCAGGATCAACATGAGGTAGACMATAATCCATCCCTGAGTTACAGTATTACTGTTGCACAGAATGTGATGAAGTGAGAATATATTATGTCCCTTGTGACAGTACAATCAAAAGCAAGAAAGATCTGTGAAGGGAATGGTCATCTTGAAAGACAAGATGTACATGAAGTATTTTCTCCCTAGTAGAGGAATTGAAGGAGATATGTTGTCTCAAATTAAAATCTACAAGGCTTWTTGAGAAGATGAGCACTCATGTAGGTTCAGCCATCCTGTCTCTAATTTACTGCCTGTCCTAGGGAAGGCAAATTCCCACTGACACTATGGATAGCTGGGAAAATGCTGAACACATCCTTGGTGCCACGTTCAATTTAATTATGTGGTTTGGCATTTCCTAGAGGATTTATTACAATTTTTTTCTGTGGGCTTTCCCCACACAGGAGGTCATGCAATCCAAGTTTTTGGACCTCACCTGCAAATATACAGCCCAATTTTCTCTTTCCTTTCAGAAGAGGTTTAACAGTGCTGTAGAGGGTTGACCCTGGCTGGATGCCAGGCACTCACCAAAGCTTCTCWGTCACAGTTTTCACCACTGCCACTGGTGAATATATTACTCAATGGAGTAATATATTCCTGGGCCAAGGTTGCAGACCTTTTGCCTGTGCAGCAAGCACACCTTGCATATTTCTTTTTTTAATATTCARTGTTTCTCCATAGAAGACTAAACTGCAGGCCCAAAGTTACTCAGGAGAGGAAAAGTTCATGAAAACYYCTTGAAAGAACAGTTGTGGTGGCAGGGAATGAGGAGACATGCATTTTCATCACTCAGCATTCCACAGAGAAGGTAATGAATAGTTATAAGGAAAACTGCCACAGAGTGCTTCCTCCCACTGCCTTGATAGCATCAGTTCAGTGGAGAGGGCCCCTGCACTGCCCAAAACAGAAAAACACTGGGTTGAAAAGAGTGGCCTCACACAGAATAGTGAAAAATGAGGGGCTCAAAAATGCCACATTGTATAAAGCCTTTCAGGTGGCTTTCAGATTCAGTCACCCTTGGAAATAGCCATAAGAACAATTTGGATGATATCATCCAAACAATGCTTGGTGACCTTTACCAAGTATTTTCTAAAGGTACCATTATCACGGTTCCTAACCCTTTAGCAATGATACCAGATCTTTCAACAAGATACAGACACTTTTTATTGTAGCATCTATTGTGATCCCTATTTTAAAAAGCTATCAAATGAATCAGTGATCACAAGGATTATAAAAAAGGGAGAGGGGCTAGAAATAAGGAATAGCCTTCCATAAATTCTGAGGAGTGAGTTGGGATCAGCAATTTGGTTTTTTTTTCTACTCACTTTGATAAGGAGGGGTGTTTTTTGCTCTGGTAGGTTTTGGAGAATTCTAGACAGGAGGTCTCAGAAGGACAGACAAGCTCTGCCTTTATTGGAGAGGCAGGGAAGTACAAGAGGCCTCTTTGGACAGGCCCCTCTTAGGCAAGACCTTCTCTTTARCAAGAATAAGGGAAAGCTGTCATTCTGCCAGAACAGAATTTATCACSACCTATTTTTTACCTTTGTGTTTATAATTCATAGTGACAAAACCATGAGCTGCAACYGAGGTTTTGTATTTGGGACATTTAGATCTGTCCCATAGCACTTCTGAAGCCAGGTTATGCCTGACCTCCAAGTCTTCCTGCCAAGAAAAGAGCTTCTGAKGTCTGCTGCAAGCAAGTGTACTTTCAAAAGTAGGTATGGAACCAGTTCTTTGCGACMTCTAGACTTACCAAAGCTCGTCACTGCTGGCAACATGTATGCAGAATTATTATGTAGGCACACACCTGAAGGCATATGCTAATATGAGCCTTCAGTCTTATCCCAAGAACAAACCAGGATTAAAAACAACCCAAAGAAGAGAAGAACCATATGACTAGTAGCTACCATCCATGTTGTTGCTTGTTCCCTCCTTTATGACATCACAAATCAATCTACTCTGAGTACGGTATACTTATTTATGATACTTTCTTCTGGTTTTGGTTGTCCACTGGCTGGAAAGAACTCGGGAGCTGAAGCCCACACAGAGACCCAAACCCAAGAMCTTTGTTTGCATCTTTAGCTTATCAGTGGAAAATTGCTGCATTTGCTCTCATCTCAGCTATTTCAGGATTCTAGTTATCTAGACTATAGACATCTCATCTTTYACTTCTCTATAAATCATTACTTTGTAGTGCACTAAAAATGATGGAAATCACATTTGTTTTCTCATTAATTTCTCTGTTCACACAGGAGGAAGGGATCATCAGCTTGAAGTTCCTATTGTCTCTTTGAAGGATTAGAGAAGCTAACACTTGAGATATATTCTAGAATTCACTTTCAATTAATATCTAAGAGGGTTTTCCCTGCTCTACCAGAGAATTATCATTGCCATAAAGAAAATTTATCCTTATGGCTCCCTACAACAGTCTGCTTTTCAGCTACCAGTTAACTTCCAAAAGTTGTCTAAACTTCAAAACACCCAGCCCATAAACAAAGAAGCAAACAAGAAATTCTCTGATATCTTCCTTTCTGSTATGAATTGCCTACAGTCCCTCATGCAGTACATAATCTGTCTTCCCATAAAATATCCCTAGGAGCCACCAGCTGCTTTTATAGTGTGYCTTGGTATTCCTTTGGTCTTCAAATTCTACCTGGCTTGGAATGAAGACACCAGTATATGCAGGAGACCTCATCAAGGACTTCAGTCTGTATATGCTGACACTGCTGCTGGTCTTCTCTTTCTCTTAAAGTTGCCTTTACCTCACTGTGATCAAGTTATTTTTAAAATGTAGCTTTGTCTTTAGTAGGCTCAGAAGTGTGTCTTAATGAGGTAGAAACCTGAGCAACAAACTCTTWAAAAAAAARCTTTTAAAAAACTGTTTATTTGTGTCATGTACTACATCTGTCAGACTATGTGATGAATTTACTGCAATTAACGTAAGTAAAATTTAGCCCAGGGCACTGGACTGGAATCTCTGAGCATTTTTCTCAGTTTTGGTCTGATGAACGAATGTACACATTCCTATCACTTCCATGCCTCGGTTTCCCCATATAAAGAATAGTAATGAGCTATTAAACTCACAAAGAGCATTAGTGAAGAAACTACAAAAGAGGTGGGTATTATTGAAGGAAAGGGAATTTTTAAAAYCGAGAGGCCTGTGTTTAAAGSCTTGAGAAGAATTAAAARTTGCTGAAATTTCTTYCATATGTGTGGATTTCATTTGCTAGATGATGAAAGAAAGAAACAAAGGAATAATCAGGCATATACAGTAGATTGGTCTGTGGAAGTGGTAGGGGCCAGGTACTTGCMTTTCTTTTCCAATTGCATGAGAATTATGAGCAAAAGAAAATGCAGTAAATTTCTTACAGATGACATGATCTCCCATCAACCATGTGCTCCATGTGCATTCCAAACCCAAATTCCCACAGTATTTATGTAGCTTAAAATACACACTGCTGCCTAATGGTGCTCTCAAAAGTGCAAATTAAGTGCTTTCACCCCACTGCAATCACACTGAGTATCTTTGGGTGCTTTACAAAACCCTTTGTAAGTGCCTACCTTCACCTATAAGTACMTAAAACACCTTAGGAAATGAAGCATTRAGTGAATCAGGAGTCTAAATGCCATCAAATTGTCAGTATAGAAGCCTTTTTCAGACGGTGAAAGTAATGGTTCAAGATGGATTGAGATTGCAGTTTGAGTCTTTGTTTGGCACAGGAGTAGGGCAGGGGCTACACCCAGACTTCTTACTGTAAGGCCCTCACATTACAGCTGGGGCTGTCCCTGTAGCGCACCCAGAGGTCTCACAGCTCTGGATGGCTTGGGATGACTGTCCCACTGATTAGTGCCATACTTTGGAACAGCAAACTTGGTTTGCAGTAGGTTGGGTTTGCAGYTGACAAGCCAGCTACACCTGACAGTGTGATCACTGGTCTGAACACCTCTGAACATGGAGTACACCTGTACCCACTCTTAGGATGAAAGAACCAGACAAATCGGAAAAATCCAGTCTGTGGCAAATTACCTTGCTTCAGCTCTGCTTGGACATATTCCTGTGGAGGTTCACTGCAACTCTGTTGTGACTTAGGCACTTTGAGGGCATCATATATAGAATGCTCTTTGGACTGGGTAGCTTTTCTTYAGCTGCCTTTTCAGAGACAGACTTGTCCCTTACACTTCTCCACAACCCTCCCACTGGTTTTCATTTCCCTTCACCAGTTCTGCTGATTACTTTGTGGAATTTAAGAACTTTCTAGAAAGGAAAAGCTGGGTTTTGTAAATCCCAGTGCTTTATGCAGCTGAAATCAGTGTTCATTCAGAGCATGTTTATGAAGTATTTTGGTTTGATTTGCAGCTTGTGTAAGCATGCATCAGCCTTGCAAAATGGAAAATATTGCTTAYTGTTCYMTATGTGTAGAGCAAGATTTCAAGACAACTTCATCCYGTGCATGTACAAAAAAGGTATATGGGCCCAATTAATTTTCTTTCTTTCAGTATTGTTTTCTRGKCTTTGTGTYGTGTTGGTTTTGAAAATAAAGTAAGCAATTTCTAAACCTCTTCTAGAAAATCTAATTTCTCTTCCAGTCTCTTTGTGTTGTTTATTTTTGACRGTTTTCTCTGTTGAGACAGTGAAAATATGCTCAGCAGTTTCAAGTTTAATTTATATATCATTGTGGAACTTTCCTATGCAATCTTAGAGGAAATCATARTTTTCCTGTATGTTTTGGGATCGCCCTGTAGAAGATGCTAAGGTACAGTTGCTTTGCTGTGACGGATTTAGTCTGCTGGATGACTGAAGCAACTTTCATGAATAAAGTTTTACATCTTTGATGCAGCTACTGAATCAAAGCGAGTTTTATGCCAATTTAGCAGCTTCCTGATTCTTGGAACATTCTGTTGATGGGAATATCTTTCTTAGAAAGTTAGAACTCCAAATGACCAACCTAATCACAACAGTCTTCCAYCCTCTGTTTCTGTGGGGTAAAAAAAAAAGAAATTTGCAAGTGACAGGGGTGCAGCAGCTGGTTCTTCACAGAAAGGATGAGTAAGCAGTGGGATTCTTCATGGGAGTCAATAATGGATGCTAAAAGTTTGCACAGGCTGAGAAAGCAATGAGATCCTGAACTGAGAACATGCTGAGGAAATGCACTTAAGTGGTTGTTACAATATACCCTTGAGTCCTACCGCTGGTGCCTTTTCAGTGGCAATATAGCTCCTGATAAGACTTGACATGGATGYTCTTAGGAAGAAGGAAACCTTCCTAGAAGAAAATCTGAAAACACTGGCAGAAGGACATGCAAGCTTTTGTGAGTTCAATGGAGSAGAACCCAGTGGGAGGATATGTGGCATCTTGCTAATTAATGGGCTGAATTGTCAGGCAACTTTCAGCTCTCAGTGGGCTAGTCAACTCCATTAATCAGCTCAGCCCTGCATGGGTCTCCTCTAATAATGCTGTTAATGTCACATTGTATTAATAATCAAAATTCCAATTAAATGACACTCYACAAGCCTGTCTTTCCCAAGTGTARAYGAAACCTGATGTCACACTGGTTGTTAACTTTCTTTTATAGGATTTTGCAGTTATTGTTCTTTAATACCTGTTTTGGAGTGGAGTTTGTTTGCTCAAAATCTCATTAAAATCCACACATTCAGCAAACACAGTTGTCCTATTGTTTTGTTTTCATTTATTTTTATAATGAGTATAAAAATTTAAAAGGCACCATTATGATGAGCATTTAGACCTCTCTGAACATCCATGGATTTAATCCCCAGGAGCTGTCAAAATCTTTATTTAAGCACAAGWCCACCATTTCTGTGCTTTTTGATTCACTTGAAACCTGAAACTCAAAATTATTCTGATTTAAAAATGGCACTGTCAGCCTGGTTTGTAATGTATGCAAACAGCTTTCAGGAGGCAGGAAAAACAAAGAGGAATAGAGGAGTGAAGGGCTAAGTCCATTTCCAGCCTGCATGYAGATTTGATTAGAGACCACCAGCTGGAAAATTAGGGTTTACAAGTTCAGAGCACAGCTTACATTTTTGATTTATTTGCTGTAGCGATGAAATTCTGCTGGGAGTATCCCAATCAAAGCCCTGTAGCACTTTCTTCAGGAGAAGTTAATCATTAGCTGAATCTCAGTCTCTCAAATAATTGTTGAATCTATAAGGAGGTGTTTTAAGAGCCTTGTGCTGCCCTACGTCTTCCCAAAATCTTTCCAACAGGACTATATGACCAGTTCACAAACCCACATTCTGGCATGGAAGAAGTAAAGACATTTACATCTTGGACTATTCCTCTAGGTATCTTTCCTCTAATATTCTGTGATTAACAGCTGAATTTTAAAAGTCTGTCCTAATTACAAGTTCTGSCTCAGACTTACCAGTAACTAAGCTTTATGATGTTGGATTTAAGAAATATAATAATTGTTACTGAGATTAAAAATTATAGTCACTGAGGTTTTTTAAACTATGTCTTCATGCTCTTTTCACTTGCCCTAATTTGTTATGTGAATTCTTTAGCTGTGAGCTGCTTGGACTGAGAATATATTTTGCTACTTGTGTCCAAAGGTTTCTCCACCAAGCAATTTGTACATGATGAGCCATGGATTTCTAGTGGAGACATGGYCTTTTGTACAAAGGGAGAGGAATCAAAAAGTGGTAGGTGAATGGCACTAGAACCTAGGGACTGCAGGTAGGAAAGACGACATGCCTGCAAAAATGCCACAAAACTCTCCACTCCTTTACACCGTGTGACAGTGTGACTCAACCTCCAGCCTTCTAACCACAGATCCTCTGATCATATCAAGCTCTTTAAAGCGTTGGAGTCAGATCAGCCATCTAATATTGCCCTGAATTAATTCAGGTGTGATGTAGAATACATCTTTAGGAAGACACCAATTTTGAGTTAGAAATAGGATCCTACCATCCCACAACACATAGGAGTCAAAGGAGAAYATTAGCTGCAAACAAGAAAGAGAATTATGGAGCAGAATAAAGAACTTAACATATTTAATGTCACATTTTCAACAAATGTTGAACAACTCAATCTCTGAAGCCAGAAGAACTATGCTGATTTATGCCATTGTAAGAATCTGAGGCCAGAGTTTTAGGACTTTTTTTTTAAAGGAAAACTTTTTTGCATTTCATTGTAATGCTGTTGTTAAAAGAACAGGAGGGGTTTACATTTCTGGAGTTTGATGAAGTGTGCTATACTTTGTACCTGATAAGAATAGTATGYTTGTTTATTTATTAGGTGGGTAGAAGAGAAGATTTATGTCCTTAATGATGCATTTCCCTTGCTTTTATGTATTTGGTGTTGCAAATGACAACTTTGTGAGTAATGCAGCTTCACTTAATTACATCTCATTTTCTTCAAAATAAATAGGAACATGAACATTCARGGGGACTTGCCTTCATGGAAAATCTGAAGGGATAAAAATGAACTCCCGCATAGCTACAAGGACAAAGAAATGGCAGTAAGAACCAAACTGGAAGAATGCTAGATGTCAAGTCAGCTAGTGATTTTGCTGTAAAGACCAATTCCCTTCAACAATTTGGAAGGAGTAAGAATTATTAATGCAATTAATCCCTTTTTTTTTTTTTCCATTTAAAAATACAGGTAAAGATTCTTATCCCTGGAAGTCCTCAAGGTCAGGTTGAATGGGGCTCTGAGCAACATGGTCTAGTGAAAGGTGTCCCTTATTCCAGCTGGGAGGTTGGAATAAGATTATCTTAAAGGCCCTTCCAACCCAATCCATTTCATGATTCAAAGATACTAAACATGGTACGATTTACTACTTTGGATTAAAAATGTATTTTCTGTAGGATTCATAGTATGAAAGATACATTCAAAACATGAATGGACAATGCAGAAGCACTGAACAACCCACTGTGTTGGRCACAGTTAACAAACCAGCTGCATTAACTCAGGTGACCCAGGAATTCCCAGAGTCCAGAGTAATGTCTGGTGGCTGAACACACTTTACTGCTCAGATACCTAAAGTGGTTACTTAAAAGTGAGCCACAAGACCGGCTCAGGGTTTTGATTTGCAGAGAAATCAGCCTCCATAAAAAAGCAGACAGACCAAGGATGCAAAGGTAAAATATGCAAAGAGACATAAAGGAAATTTAAGCCATGCTCAAGAAAACTTGATTCACTGTAAATGTCACTGCAGATGAAGCTCTCCAAGAGGGGTGCAGTAGCAGGCAGGATGTGGTGGATGAGCTTTGTGCAGGCAGGATACAACATTTGAAGAAACATGCTGCAATGACTTCAAGTGACATTCATTTCAAATCAGCGGGTGAATTGTGGTCAAGACAGAGAGGTCCTGTGAATTTCTTACGAGGGAGGAAGAGTTCTCATGTTGCATCACCCAAATAGACTGGCATTCATGTTCAGATGGAACATGAATTCCATCCCTAAAGCCACAGACAGCATGTGCAGGTATCAATTCCTTTGTTCTCTTTCCCTCTTTTGGCAGAGGCAGTAGAAGGCATTTTTCTTGACATTACTATTTGTCAAAAAAGAATCCCATGGAAAACACCCTGTATCATTTCAGACATTGAAATACAGCAACTAGGCTTGATAGAAAAACATCAGCTGGTACATAATAAATTATTACAATCTGTTATGCTAAGGGATCTGAGATCAGGATCTGAATAGGACTTTACTCTAATGTGTGTCAATACAGCATGGAGTTTTTTTATGAACATGAAGGTCCCCCTTCTTTCTCCTGGCAGCATCAAATAACAGGGCCTTAGCAGTGTAGGGAAGGTCTACACAGGTTCTGGGGATATATCTCTCTAGCAGAGGTACTCTGGTCCTCCTGATCAGTAGGGCTTGTCAATTTTCTGACACAGTTTCCACAAAACCTTCAGGTATGATTGTGTCCCTGAAATTCACTTGTCATGCTAATTTTTCCATTCTTTGTCTCTGATCAAAGACAAATYGTTATTTGATGTCTAAAATGTTTTACAGCATTCTCAAATTTACAATTCTTTTACCCAACATTAAAGATATTTGGTTAYTTTAATTAAAAAYYGTTGTTATGTAGCACTTAGGCATTYAGCTAGAGCACTTGACTGTGTCATGCTGGAGTAATTACTCAGTTGTCATCCAGGTATTGTATTATTCATATTACAGCTAATCACCTTCTGGTAAGTATAAARCCTCACCTTAGCTGGCACTCTGATGCTAATGCTTAAGAAGTTGCTCCTACTAGACACTCTTCCTTGTGGCAACACTGTTTTCAGGAGTCACAGGGGGAAACAAGGGAGTGAGGTTTTGTCTAGACTACTGTGTAGTAGATTGCCTGCTGTGTAGGCAGACAATGATATTTGCTTGTAAACTGAACTAGGAAGATGCAAGACCAAGATGATTCACAATGTGGGAGAGYATTACCAGGGTCCCAGACCCGAGGTGATATTGCAGGCCCCTTACAAGCTGTGTTAGTTGGAGGGCAGCAGTCTCCTAAGCTGTTGTGTTATTGGCAATTTAATCCTATAACATTTCTATGTAACAGGGTCATGCCAATCCCTCAAAGATCAAAATTTCTCATCTGGCACAAGTGAAACAAGGTATTGACAATAACAGGGAGCTGATGTCAACTCCCCAGGAACCCTCTCTGAATCCAAGGAAACTGTTGAAATTTTGGGGACCCCAAGTCAGACTGACAACTCTTGTTAGAAGTCAGGCACTGCTGCCAAATAATGAAAAACCCATGAGAAGCATGGAGGGGAAAAGTTAGTGTAATATTAAAACTAGAAATAGCCATTCTGTCAAATGAAATGCCCTTCTGTTTGGTCCCATTCGCTGGAGTAAAGCTTGGTTTTCAAATTACATGTCCAATATAATTTTGCATTGTGGACATAAAATGTGGGATTGTTCTTTAAAGGAAGAAGAGGTCAGCTCAGATCCATGTGCCTGACTAATAGTGAGCTGTCTTGCATGACAGTTCCAAATTTGGCAGCCAGCCGCAGCCTTGAGTGAGGGTTTGGAARGGGGCCATGGACACTGACAGCAGTGTCCAGTGCTGACTCAGGTATCTCCATCTCCCTTGGAGGCATCCCTGTTTCACAGTGGATTCTGCCRGGTGGATCCAGAAAACAGAACATGTCCACACTTCCCTTAGGATCACACGGCAGAACCTGCAGTGAGCTCATTTCAGGGAGAAGCTGCAGTGTTTGTGCAGGAAAGGACAGAGACAGAGGAATAGGAAYCAARTAAACACACCTGCTTGTGGRTTGTCTATGTTTAATGAAGAGCCRCCAGGCTGTGAGCACAATAGCACAAAACCAAGTCTCCCTTCCTTTCTTGTRGAACAAYACATCTGAATATGTACTCAAACTTACTTCAAGAGATTGTGTCCCTCTTAMAAGCCATTTATCTGCYTTATTTTATTATCTGGTTTTATTGTAYCTTTGCTAAGTGTGCCTTTTGGGGTGTKAAGACAGAATAAGTACCTGTGTTTCTATCCACTTCTTGTCTTTCTCCACCTGAATTTTCATGCTAGAAGAAATTTTAAGGGTGATTATCTACCTTACTGATGTTCTTTAAATTAAAAGACCTTGAACACCTAGAATAGAAAGGAATCCCCATGGGCAATTTTTAATTAAGTTTCCTCTCATTGATTATAATCCATACCGATGTTTACAGGTCTCAAGGCAGATCTGGAAAAGAAATTCAGCTGATTTTAGCCATCCAAAAGTGAATAACCTATGCTGTGCTTGTTGAAAGGGTTCTCTCTACAGTATAAAACACAACAGCAAACCAGCCCATTCTGTGATACGTGTTTTAGAAAGRTGGGGTCAGTCTTCTTCTGGAGGTGCCTCTGTCCATTATCTAAATAAGAATCTTGTCTTGGTRTCWTRGTCTAAGGATGCCCAGGTGAGAATYAGCCCTGGTGTGTGGTMTTCTGCACCACAGGAAGCCCTTAGCCCATCTGAATTCTAATTTCTGCAGCAAACAATGAAACAGGAGAAATTAGAAAAACAGTACTGARTAGTGAAATTACTTGCACATGTTTCAAAGTAGAGAGTGAAACAGCACTCAGACCTTCTTGCCTCCTTACGCCAGTGCTGGGTCGCCAACTCAGTTGAAGATTCAAACAATATATCCCTGGCCCAGCAAAGATGAAAGCTAGTTTAGCCAGGATGAAGTAAGATTCCAAAGGGCATTACTTGCAAAGGTTTCTATGCAATACTGTCTTACTTTCCCCAAGAAGGAGGCAGAACTTGAGGATGCCTTGCAGATCTCTGCTAAGAACTCTGATTTTCTCCCTAGAAGAAGCTCTTCACACCAAAATTAGGTTTGGRTATGTTGGTCTCCATGTGATTGTCCAAATGAAGTCTCTGATTTTGTCACAGTTTGATATTTGTGCCAGGTACTCCATCCTCAAGAGCCTGTCCTTGACAGCTTTTYAATCACATGGATGGTCAATTACAGAGTTGGATTGAGTGAACTGAGCACAATGGATCTCTTTTTTTTTTTTCTTTTCTTCATTTTCGCTCTATCTCTCTATTTACAGATTTTTCTGGGAATAGGCAAGAACTTCCTGTAATGACTTAGTTATTTGAAAAGATCCATACATTTTGTGAGCAAATAATTCTTAGCCTGTAGATTGTTCTCCAGTAATTTGCTGAGGATATTTGAAATGCATGCAATGTTGGTTAGATACATAATTAACTTCATCTAGTTACTGTGCTCTGATTGTGTAATTTATATAATAAAATATAAGGCAAATTATGAATTTTACAATTGCTTGAACAATGGGAAATTTACTCTCAGTGCATATTTGCAGATTCTGTCTCAACATTCATTTTTCATGAKCTTTCATTCTGGCAAAGATGCTTTGCTACAATATTTCTGGAAAGCAAACACCAAAAGGATCTTAAATATAGACAAAATAGTTGGGAAAACAAACTTGCATTCAATGGAAAGCACTTGCTGGATTCATCCAGGACTGGTGCTGTGTTGTTTTGCCCAGTCCTTCATCTCACTGCTGTTCTGAAGATTGAAAGTGTCCCTCAATGGAAATAATACAGAGTGAGAAAAACTCAAAGTCACTGCGTACACACCCCTAGCTTCATGATTCAGGACTCCAAGTCATGCACTGGATCACTGAAACGGAGACTGCCTCCAGCCATCTTCTCTGCCTCTTTGGGAGGTCTCCCCTCCACACTAATTGTGCTTTCCTATTCATTAACCCAACACAGACTTTCACGCTCTTTTCTTTTTTCTAATGATTGGACCCCTGCGCCMGGGAGWGCAGGCACAGCTGGGCCCAAGCCACTGCAGGCACTTCACAGCTGCCTTCAGGCTCCTGTGCAGGTAACACTTCTCTGCCTTCCCTGACCCATGCTTGGTATGGCTTCAAGGAAGAAAGGGATAGGCATCTGGCTCCCTGCTAYGGCTGAGGGAACATCTGAGAATGATGGGACAGCCAGCAAACCAGACCGGGGGCATGCTGCCAAGTGTACTGCAGTGCTAACAGCTTTGGAGCAATCTCTTGAGACATTAGAGGTTGCTGGCGTGGGGTTTTTTTGTTTCTTTTGGGTGTTTTTTGGGGTTCTTTTGGGGGGGTTGTTTGTTTGTTTATTGTTGGTTTTTTGYTTTGTTTTGKTTTGGTTTTAATTCCTTYRCACTTCAGCTCTACCAAGTCACTCAAGCAAAGTGTGGTAAAGCTTTAAAGCCCTGAAGACATTATTTATTTATTTTTACAAATCCTGCAATAAGTCAGTTGCTTTGAAGTTGTTTTATGATTTTGGATATTTTTTTCTGAGTTTTTTTCAGTTCCTTTTATCTGGAGAATCCTTTGGTTCTAAGCCTCAGAGTAGCCTAGATAAATGGTGGACAAAATACATGGCATTCACTCCTTCACTTGACAGGCTGAGTGCTCCCACCTGCTGCCGGTCTTCTGCTGACCAATAGAGAGCCAGAGAGAAAAGGTTAGGAGAGCTTTTTTATTGATCCATCAATAAATTAGAGCCAAGATTTTACATCAGACTTTGCCATTTACCTATATGCACTCATGTATGTCCATGAAAAGCAYTGGCCCCACGCGTTGTGAGCAGCGGAGCCTAATTTGACCTTATTTTCCTAAAATGCAGATAACTGGGGCAAAATTTTTCCTTATTGTCCTGAAACTGGGGAAATTGCACCAACATTGCACTTGGCCACAGTTATCCAGGTAGACAACTGAAACATATCATGTGCCTTTCTGGGCTTGGCACTGCACCCAAGGCTTCACACTTGCATGGTGCCCATGCATCGGTGACTGCCTCTGTGGCACAATGCACAGCACGGCACATGCCATCGTGGTTGAGGCAATCGGTGTACCTTCATCTCCTTGGTGGAGGTATAGGAACATGGCTGCTCCAGACATGGAAGTGAAAGAGTATAAAATCTCTTCTGCCAGCCTGCAAGAAGCAGCAGCATCCTCCCTGTGCAGTGGCTGCTTGCTCTGTACATGCCCAGCTGCAGCCTTTAATTAACTTCCCTGCCTGAGCRGAGCCATTGCTAATGAAGCAGCTAATTTTGAGAGCAGGGGGCATGTTCCATCACTTAGTACATTCCTTAGTACATTAGTGATTCCAGAATCCCATAATAACCCGTTTTCCTCATCACTTAGGCTCCTTCTGTATTTTTTTTAYATTGTTAATTCTACTCTCCTTTCCCACATGGGTGTCCCTCCTCTGGCTTCAATTACATTTCTGCAAAAATGTATCTGAGTATGATACAAAGCTTTACCAATATCTAATCTCGGGAGAAAAGTTCTATGTGAAGTACAAACCCCAAAATAGATTTATGTGCTCACTTGGAATTAACACAAACCTCTGAATGARATTTCTTTCCTTCCTCAGAATGAATTCTGTTCATAGCTACTCCGACAAAAATAAAATAAACTAGATTTTTTTTCTTCTTGTTGTTCATCATTTGCTATTGTCAAAACACCACTATTTTTGCCAGGGATCAAAGGTGGTGCATGCAACCGAAGGTTTAATATCTGATACAGTCTCTAGCTTAGTCTCCAAATAGATGTAAATCYCACTGATGTGGCATCCTGAATTTTTTTTTCACTGCTTTGTGGTTTTTTTAACTGCATCTTATTCTCAAGACAGCTTGTCCTAGAAACTTCAGATGAAGYTTAATAGAAAGGCCTTGGAATCAATTTTGAGAGAAGGAAAATCTCAGAGGGAACACACCTTTTGGAAACTCAAAAACTTCAAAATAACACAAACTCCAGAAGATACTGAAACAGTGAGCAAGGGCTGAAGAAAGCCTGTGGCTCCAACTAAACAAATGTAATTAAGGTGGATATTTCACTCAAATTTTCTGTCAGGCAATTCCACCACCTCTGTTGYGCTTATTGCACTCTGTTAGTCATCATCTCCCTCAGGCCACTCTGAGAAGCTCCTCACTGTTACTGAAAAGGTGGTGTGGTGGGTTGAGCACCCACTAGAATTAKGTACTCTTTTTCTGCTGTAAAATAGGATTAAGAGAAGAGGAAAGCAGGCACAAACTTTAAAGGGTATAAAGAAAGCTTTATTAACAAAACTATAAGAAGGAAAAAAAAAATAGGAATCAGAACAAAACTTTCAAAACACTTCCCCTCCCCCCACAAGCTTCTTTTCTTTCTCACTGACAACATGCAGAGACAGAACTTAGGTCAGTTTACTACCTCTAAAATAGTCTTTCATCAGTTCCATTAGGGAGAGGAGTCTCTTTTGCCATGTCATGGAGACTTGTCCACAAGAAAAACAGTTCTCTCATGGCTTTAATTCTCACAAAAGCAGCCAGCTGGAAATCTGCATTTATGAAGCCCCCCCCATCTCATGTGGCCTTCCCATAGCCGTATTTATGGGCTCTGGCAAACTCATGGGGTACCATTTTAAGTATGAGCTATTCAAAAGCAAAGGTTTTCTTCATTTATTTTTGAAAACATCTTCATCTCTGGGAACAGAGGTCTTCCTCTCTCCCTGGGGGCAGATCTTGATCTCATCCTTCTCTGTGTTCCAGCTTCTCATGAGAATCACAGCTACTTCAACATTTACTTATTTCAACACAATTGCCTTTGCTCATACCTGCAATTTAAAAACTCCATCCCCCATACTGTTTTCATACTGTTTAAAGGGATATTCTAGTATATCACGGTCCATCACCTTGGCCTTAAAAAAGAATTTCAGCTTAAGACTAGGCATCTCCTCATTCTTTTCCCAYCTAGTACTTGACTCTTCCTTCATTGACATTGGTGTCTTCATGTTGTCTCTCTACGTGTCTTCACCCTGTCCTTTTCTCTCACCGTAGAGATGATTAGTGCTTGTGAGATGCTAATTTTAAAGGAGTAAAGATTCTTAGAAAAGTTAAAATTGTAGTTAACAATAGATTTGCTGATGTGGCTGAAATGAATAGATGAGTTGGGGGTTAAATTTGTTTCTTTTTTTTTTTTTCTCTTTAGGAATTTTTTCCCTCAAGAAAGACACTAAGGACCGAGTACTTGTCAGTACTTAACCAAAGACAAAAGAAGCCAGGGAAGAGAAGACAGAACCTGGTAAGGTGAGATTTGGGGCAGCAAAAGGGACGGGGGCTGGGGGGCTGGGCACTTTTGCCCTTGGCACTTTGAGGAGAGGACGCACAGACTGTTCCCTTGCTGCAAGAGGACTTTCACTGTCACCACTGACCCCACTCCTGGGAAACCTACCACCATCTGCTCGTGTGCCCGGGGTTTCCTGAGCTCTCCTCCTGCCCTACTGGAGCAGGCCCGACCCTGTCCCACTGCCACCATTTTTCCGGCACTGCTTTGAGGCTTTTGCCTACTCTGAGCTCACACCCCTGTTCTGGTGGGACATCTCTCCAGAGATGTCCAGGTGGGACATGCTGCTCCAGCCACCACTGCAGAACTGCCCATCTACCTCATCACCAGCTCGGGATCTCCCACCGTTACAGGTTGGTGCCTCAGAGCCACTGGGATCAGACTGCCCTGGGTTTTTGTGGAGCAAAGCCCCTTGAGGTTCTTGGTCCTCTCTTCTAATTAGTACTGTAGCTGTTTGTTTGTTTTGTTATATATATATATTAGTAAAAATCCCTGTTATTCCCATTCCCACATTTTTTTGCCTGAAAGCCCCTCAATTTCAAATGTATAATGATTTGGAGGGAGGGGGTTTTGCATTCTCCATTGCAAGGGGAGGGCTCCGGCTTTTCTCTAGCAGACACCTGTCTTTCAAACCAAGACAATGAGCTTTGCTGAAATCAGTTAAAGATTAGTTAGAAGAAGCTGGATCTGAGATAAACTATCCCAGATCTACTAACTCATTGCTTGTCAGCTTCATGTTTAGGTAGCTGTGTTTTCAGTGAAAAACAGGGAAACTAATCAATGAAATCCCAGGAACACAAGACAATTGCAAACCTGCTGTTTCCAGAAAGCATTGAAATAGCCCTGGAAAACAGGAACCAAGGAGTTTTTCAAGAATTCATCAATCACATCTGCTTTGAAAGGGTTGAAAGTTTAGATGAGGAAGACTCATTTTACTTCCTCCTTTAGGTGACCACTCCTCATAATATGACCACCGACCCATTTCAGGCAACAAACTACGCATGCTTAATGGCCTTTCTGTTAATTAGCATACAAGGCAGAGAAGAGGAGGTGACAGGGTTATGAATATGCATTTGTATTTTGTGTATTCAACACTTTTGTAAATAAAAGGCTTTGTAATTATCTGTGATCTTTGCAGTGTGCATTAGGGAGCTATCCCACGCGCTGCCCAGCATTGTAATAAACATACACTTTCTAACTTTAACTGTTAGAGAATCTTTTCTCCATCTCAGTTGGATATTGATATTAGATCGATATTCATACTTTAATAAATCACTTGGCAAGTTTTATCTGTRCAAGGAAAGAGTTAATATCTCGCCCGGGGCTTGCGGAGGTCATGGTAGTTCCTGTTGGGCAGTGGCTGCAGCAGTCACAGATTCAGGCCAGGGTGGGGCTGTACTAGGATCTCAGGGGATCTGGCTGCATTCCGTTTCAGCTGTGGGGCCACTCTGCATGGCTGCAGAGCCGCCCCTGGYCTCAGCTGCATGATGTCTCCTGGCACTGGGACAGCCCCCCCTCCCCGGCAAGATGACTTGGCAGAGGTGGCCAGAGCTGTTTCCTGTGGGGGATTCATCGGAGGCCACACTGTGGGGGGAAGGGCTGGGATCAATAGTAGCAGGCCATGTGCCTGGGGCCCCCCACTTCCTCTGCCCAGCCGCCGCTGGGGCCCGGCCCAGCCAGGCCTGCGGGCCTTGCGGCAGAGCGGGGCCGGCCCTGCCAGCGTCCTCAGGCCAGAAGCGAAAGAGGGCTTTCCCGGGATTTGTTTGATTTTTAACATGTATGTTCACAGAGGCGTGTACAGCTTCCTAGTGGTTTMACAAGGTGTCAGTATTCAAAACTAGGAACTGATTGGTTTGGTCAAGCACAGAGGAAGCTGTTAACAGCTTTCCTTGGAAAAGTAAATTCCGTGGGTGGTTTCTCTCCTCACCAAATGTTAATCA
Organism: Alauda arvensis; assembly: GCA_902810485.1. Lineage (NCBI taxonomy): Eukaryota > Metazoa > Chordata > Aves > Passeriformes > Alaudidae > Alauda > Alauda arvensis. The sequence continues at coordinate 2,474,707 of CADDXX010000045.1, forward strand.
ATTCAAAACCAGCATAGGTGGGAGCACCCAGGTTTTGGGATGCTGGGCAAAAAGRAGGATCTCAGCACTACTTCATTGTCAGAGGCAAAACAGACAGCAGGGACCAAGTTAGGATAACTGATTCCATAACACCCAGCAGCAGGCATTAGGTAGCCTGTTGGAAGCCATGTGGATGTAAAATTTTTTGTGGGAACTTAATGAGCCATGGCCTGGAGAAAAACTTCYGCAGACCCCTCACCCTTTCTCATCACTGCACTCCCTTTCATCTAGGGAAGAGAGAAAGGAGAAGAAAGCTTCTGCTGAGTGAGGAGAAGAGAAAATGTTCAGGCCAGCAAGGAAAGGAAATTACACAAGCTGCAGCTGGTTGTGGTGAACAAGCTGGATCCCAAGGCGARAAAAGCAGAAAGGCCTGAGCAGGAGGAGATCCACAGGCAGCAAGAAGAGAGGCAGTAATAGAGCTAGCTATTTGCTCAATTAATTGTCATTTGTTTAATTTGTAATTTAGAAATGAAATTATTTTTTGTGAATCATTCAGAGGAAATTTCCTGAGGTGCWGAGAGCAGTTTTCTAAAATGAAAGATGATACTCTGTGATGAGCAAGATGATTATTGCACTCTGGGCTGAGGGGGCTGTTATGGCTAGGCACAGCTYGGCTACACATCTCTCTAGTCTTAARCCTGTCAAGGAAGCTTCATGTCTTCATATCCTGATATTCATCTTGGTGTAAAGCTTAGAGATGTTAAAGAAATAAAAATAAAGGGCTATTAATGAAGTGCAGAAAAAAATAAAAGGTGTTATCTTAATAACTATTWCCAAAACCTTTTTCTWTTTTTTYTTACTTTTAATTCYGTATTGACTGTATTGATTTAGTCTTCTTTGAAACAGTACTGTTGAAAGACACTTATGTAATTTTTCATTCTTTCATGGAGGAACAGCATGCTGAAAGCAAATATTGACTCTGGTATATGGAAGTTAAAATCCATACTGCAGGCTTGTGGTTTTGTCCTGGATGTTTTCATGGAGAGAGAGAAGTATTGCTGCAGTTCTGTCCTGGATATTTTCATGGAGAGAGAGAAGTATTGCTGCTAAGCCAGAAACAGGAGATGTTTTTAGCTGCTAAATATTAATAAATCAATGAGTTCCCTACATGAAAGCATGAAGAATATAGAAATGTTGGGCTGTATGAGAAAGGAGATGTCTATTAAAAATAGCTGTAGGAATACAAAACACTAACAGATTGAAGAATATTCGAGTTCAGCTTTCGTGGTGGTGGGTGTTTGTTATGCTGTTTGAAGTTATTTTTCTAATAGACCATTTCTGTTCTTCCCTTCTCCCCCTGCCATGTTTGGTTCTGTCCAGGTTTTCTCCTCCTTCTCCCGGGGTGTCAATTTCAGCCCGACCCTACCCCTGTTCTGGAACATCGGTCAGCTGTCCATCTCTTCCTGACCCTGCCCTCCGTTATAGAAAAGACCTCTGCCAATCCTTCCAGGGGCCAATCACCTATCTGCCCGACCCCTTTTACCCCCAGTTTAAAAGGTCTGTGCGTGACTGTTCACCCTCTTTTTTGTCACCCCCCTTGGAGAAATAAAGGTTATTTAGAAAAGTATGGGAAAGAGCCTTCTCCAGTCTTTTGCTCTGACCTGCTGCACTGACTGTTGAGAAAAGAAAGCAGCCCCTGCTTTGCACCGCCACCCAGGCTGCTGGCAGTTTGGGCATGGCCATTTTGGGCACAATAGCACAGGCTGCACACAGTCCTGTAGTGACAGAATAATATACTGAAAGTGCATATAGAATCCTGCAGGATTTCAAAATAATTCCAGATCAAAAAACAATCATGTCATGATTATCATAAAAGAGAGAGGCTAGTCAATTAYTTTCAAGAAAGCATGGACATCCCAAGGCACAATTCTGAATGCCCAAATTCTACCTGAGATAAAAAATCATTTGGTAGCAGTAGTTCTTCACTCTGTGTATCAGAACATCATTTACACCTGGACAGAAATAATTTTTACTCTCATTTTAAGTGAATTTAGCACAGACCAGAAACTACACAGGGGAAAGGCAGAGACAAGCTGAACACATGATTATTTATTATTAACAATATTACACTTCAAAGCTGCAGTATGCTGAGAGATTGAGGTTCCACTAGGTTAGGCACTGGACAAACACAGGCAACAAGGCAGTATTTGTTCCCCATCCCTCTTTTTTCCTTCCCCTCAGTGGTCCTTCTGGGAAATACACAGGATAATAACCAAAAGCCCTGTCTTTAACCTCTCTAAAGTCAGGATTTTTTAATCTTACAATAGGCTACTAGTGCTTGGAACCCTGAAGCTCTGGATTTCGTCAAATGAAGTGAGATAAAGGTGTCTGTGCGTACATTACCCACAGCATGAGCAAACTAATGTAAGGTTTGTGAAGGAATGTGCATCTATGTATCYACCTGTGCCAGTGATTGATACATTCTTGCATGTGGCCAGAGATCAAGTTTCTGAGGGTGCCTGCGCCTCACCGAATGGCTTAAAAGTAATAGTGAGACRGCTCCTTGGGTATGTTTTGTAAAGCAGAAGATTTAATAAACTTATAAAATAATAAATGAACAAGATAGAAGCCAAGCACAGGTACTTACACACATTGTACCCTGCTGTGACACCCCAAGAAGCCTCGAGAAGCCTTGCTGTCTGCCTTAAATACAGAATGGTTGAGGTGGGATTTTTGGCAAACTGCCCAATAGAGAATGGCTACATTTCTAAAAGACAGGTAAAGAGACCTATCTGTGTTTCTGTCTTGGCCTTGAGCCAATGGCTGCAAGCAGAGCRCAGAATCTTCTWGGGCTTTTCCTTTTAAGTCTTATGGTAAAGCTGAAATAATTTTTCCTTATGTGGAAAATACCTGTTTGCTTTAAAGCGGCATTACTACAAGTGATTTCTAGCTGGAAGGGATGAGTCCCACACTTGGAGCTACAGCTTCCAGTTTTCTGAGTGCTGATACTTTTTATTCACAAAAATGTTCTCAATCACTCCCACACTAAAGGACAAATTTTGTTCTTCGAGGTAACTGTGGAAACTGTAAGAAAGAAATTGTTCAGAGACACAACACGCTCTTTGTAGAAATGTCTCAAACAAGTGAAAGAAGAGCTGGGCTAGCTCTGAGTAGYGCTGTACCTGACTTAGCCTCCTTTYCCTGATGTGCCCAAGAGGGCATGGACAGAATRAAACAAATAGCTAGCTCACTGTGACATCCACATACATCTGTGAATGTGTTGAGACTTCCTAAGACAGTGACTTCCTAAGACACTGAACTGAGTGTAACAGAAGTCACRCTCAGTTCACTGTCTCAAATGACCATTAGTTCACCTGCACTAAATAGAGGATGCATGGATTTATTTCACTTTWTATTTAATTTCACTTCTTCCACTAGGCAAAGTCTCTCTTTGTGTACTTGCTGCCTCTGAAAACTTTYCTTAACACTGAAGATAAATGTAAGACGATAAAGCTCAGCTTTTACAGCACTTTTCATGTAAAGTGGACCCTTAAGCAATTTGCTGAGTTGAATCACAGTTACAGAACTAAATAATGTAAATTTAGTTTTTAAGTTTTAGTGTATTAGTCCTTGTTTTATTGCTGCTATCCAATTTGAATAATTCTTTCCATTCTTCTTAGTGCTATTATTCAATATTTATATAATAATGCTGATCAGAGGTTCAAGAAGACCTAAGTGTTGTACAGACTGAGAAGTCACATGTTATGCTCCTCAAGAGCAGATCCTGAAAGATGGGATGCCATCCAGAGGGACCTGGACAAGCTTGAGAAGTGGCCCCATGGAAATCTCGTGGGGTTTAATAAGACCAAGTGCAAGGGGCTGCACCTGGGTAAGAGCAACCCTGGATATCAGCACAGGCTGGGGGATGAACAGGCTCAGAGCAGCCCTGCCCAGAAGGAYTTKGGGGTGCTGGTGGGTTAGRGGCTGAGYGTGAMCTGGCAATGTCAACTCACAGCCCAGAAACCCAACTGAATCCTGGGCTGCATCAAAAGCAGTGTGGACAGYAGAGTGAGGGAGGGGATTCTGCTCCTTTCTCCTCTGCTCTGGTGAGACCCTACCTGCAGTGCTGCATCCAAGTCTAGGATCTCCAGGACAGGAAGGACATGGATCTRTTGGAGCAAGTCCAGAGGAGGGCCAAAAATATGATTAGAGGGATGGAACACCTCTCCTACAAAAAAAGGCTGAGAAAATTCAGTTTATTCAGCCTGGAGTAGAGAAGGCTTTGGAGTGACCCAATTCCTGCTTTCCAGTACCTGAAGGAAACGTACAAGAAAGATGGAGTGAGACTATTTACAAAAGCATGGTGTGACAAGGGAAGGGGGGGGGGGGGGGGGGGGGYGGGGCATGGCTTCCAAACAGAGAGAGTAGATTTAGATTAGGTATTCGRAAGAAAATCTTTATTKTGAGGGTGGTGAGGCACTAGACCTGGTTSCTGGGAGAAGYTGTGGGTGCTCCATCCCTCAAAGTATTCAAGGTCAGGTTGGATGGGGCTCCAAGCAACCTGGTCAAAAGAAAGTTGTCCCTGCCCCATGGAAGTGGGGTTGGAATTAGATGATCTTTCATGTCCTTTTCAATCCAAGCCATTCTATGATTCTGTGATTCTATGATTCTATGAATCCTCAGAATTAAATCTGCTTTCACTGATACCAGTGGCAAAACTGGTAAACTTAGTGAGACCTCATYCAGTTATGGTCACCTGATGATTCAGGCATCTCTAGTGTCTTTGCAGGTGAGAYGCTTGTGGTTTCAAAGGTCCAAAGATGATTTTCTGAATGCTGTACCTGAGTTACAATTGATTCAGACTCAAGGCACAAACATGACAGTGAGGTCTTTGGTGTGCAYCGTGCCAGTGAGCAGGAGTCTGGTGAAAACTTGGCTGAGGAGACATGAGGTCATCTGGTCAGGGTGATGTGTGCAAAATAATATTGAAAACTGCAGTCTCAGTGCTGAGTCCTGGCAGAGAGCTGCCAGGACACAAATAATGARCATTGAAAGGCTCAGCCTCTGTCTAGCCAAGTGGCCAGAGGCACAAAGAAATGTGGATCTCTTTCTAAGGGATTTGGCACCAGTGTGTGGTGGAGTGACTAGCTTTGCTTCAGACATGAGACTTGCTGAGGCCACAGGAACATGCACAAGCATCAGTGTTTGAATCAAGCCCRTGCTTTAATTCCTTGATTATTTCTAGAGTGATAACTTTTGGCTCYCTGTGGTTTGCTAGCAGAATGAAAAATTGCTTCAAGTGTACTAACCTTTTTATTCTGAGCCAGCTTTCACCAGCCCCTTAGAAACAGCAGTGAGCCCCAGGGGAGCCTGCAGGCTGCAAACTGCTGCCTGCAAACTGCTAAACTGCAAACTCCTAAACCACAAACTCCTAAATACTTCTACAGCTGTTCCGAAGTGTCAGCTTCTCTAAGGATGCAAAAAACCCGATCTTAGCAGAACCYTTTTGGAGAGGCAGAGCCCCAGAGAAAAGAAATATTTTGGCTGGCTCCAGTGAAGTAATCTTTCATGGGCAGTTGTCTGCAGCCAGGAAAYAATATACTGAGCACCCAGATAAGGTTCCTTACAGTAGAAGCTCCTCTCTGGTGACTTTTTATCACATGCTGAGTACCAGCCAAGTCCTATGCCCAGCCATGTCCCATGCCTTTCACAGACGTTATCTACATCTTCGTCCTCATGTCCTTCAACAAAATCTGGCCAGCTTTTCAACAGAAGATTGGTTATATTTTTCTTTTGCCAGTTAATGAACAAAGAGTATGCCAGGAGATTCTATTGATTTTTCAATAGTCTGTGGAAAAACAGGCTTCCTGTCAACTTCCTTTTCTTCTGACCACCCACCCAAGAAACACTGCAGACTCAAACATCTGCTATCCCTGGGAATTTTGAAGGGAAAATGCTCTGACCAGGCAGAACTCTCCAGAGCTCACTCCTCGAAACTCTGGTGTTCAAGTGACTTGGGAATTACTATGGATTTTACCAAGAAAAAATCATAATATGGTAAAATATTGTGCATCCTGTCCTACGGTAGTCATGGATTGTTCTGTCCTGATAATCTTCCTCACATGATTCTCATGTAACATCTGATCATTTTTGTGGCACAACTGCACYAGTTTTTTGTTCCAGAGCTTGCTCCCCCCTTTCGTTTAAAGGAATATCCCCTTCTCTTTACCATTGTCCTGCCCAGGCAGCATTTCACTGAAGCCCTTTCAGATGACTGTTCAGTTTTTCTCCATTGACATTGTCTTCCAAAAGATTTGTGCAAGAATAACATTTTCAAAAAGCACATTTSCCCGTGTTGCTCCAGACAAACCTTTAAGACACACCAAGATGTTGAGGAAAATCAGAGAGCAGAATGAAGGTGCTTTTTCCTGCAAGAGCTCTTGCCCTTGCCACTCTCTGCAGATTCTCAAATGCTATCTGAGGCATTTCCCTGAAAGCTGCTGTCTGAATGACAAACAAGTGAAGGGATAAGACATTCAAAAAGAACAAAAGCTCCCAGAAAACCCTGAAGGGCCTTTCCACTGCTGCAAAAAAGTACCCTCCAGGAGTCAAAAGGAAACCTCTGAACGTCCAACAGAAGTGCCCTCTGACACTTTCAAACCAAACAAGGTTTCCCTTAAATTTAAGGCTCCCTTTAACCTTGCTTGATTTGGTGCAAGCCTGAGGGYTCTTTGTGCTCCAGCCATCAGACAATTTAGAGACATGAGCAGCCTCCCTTCCCTAGTGAGGGAAATAGAGTCCTTTCCCTGGACATTTTAATCAGCTTTGTCCAAGGGAGCCTTTTCCACCTGACTTTGCTTCAGGTCCAAATTCAATGCAACACTCAAACAGGGTACCAGAACATTATGTGTATAATAATGGAAGTCCTAAAGAATTCAGGAGAACAACAGCACTCATTYATTTTGGACAATCATGGCTATGGGAGACTTGGATGTGATTTGTTTTMCAGARTGTCATACTTTTTGGCTTTGAGGCYAAGCTGAGTTACTGAAATTGAAATCACACTCTGAAATTAAAGTTTTGTGKTTTTGTTAGTTTTTTTCTAATATGKATCCATAAATGAAATTTTMAACTCCAAGAAATAAATGACAGAAACTGGGGAGATAGTGTGCTGAATTGGCCCTCTGCCTTCCTAGTTCACAYCTTTGTTTCAAGCTTCTCAGGAGACCAGAAGAGACTCAGATTAACCGATGCTAGTAGCCAGTGGTGTTGTTTCTCTGACTGTTAAGTCAAGCAATGTCTTTGTATYTAATTTCCTCTCCATTATAAGCTATACTAGGGCAATATTGTGGTTTCTTTTGCCACATTCTCAGGGGCATTTAGTATTTGGTATACAGGAAATAAAGATAAAATAATCATCTCTGACTTCGTTACCTTCCTTCCTTAATACTTTAATAGATGCCTAATGTACCTTTTATGGTTGAAGAGTTCCTTAGTTTACAAGTTAGCAGCCTGAAGTGAATTTTGCAACCACTAAGTGACTTTTCGTTTCTAGCAATACATCTGTTTGGATTTTTGTTTTTATAAGCTCAGTGTTTTAGAAATACAAGGGACATATATGTCTCAGCCACATAAAATTTTGAGACATTTATGATTATTTCTTCCTTTTATAAACTGCTCTTCCACCCATACTTTCTACTTCAAATCTTCAAATCCACCACACCATTTTTCCTTGAGCCAGAGGAAAATGTACCTTTTCCTCTAGGAAATCAGTTGGGCTTGGGAGAACAAACTTAYGGTGACAACACACACTTCACTTTGAGAGATGCTCTGCAGCTTCATCTTAGAGTCTGTATAATTGCCACAAGCCTTAAGTGACTTGTAAGATATGAGGCTAAAAGATGGATGATTCCAGCCTCCTYGGGTGTGAAAAGATACTCTAGATACCCCAAAGCTGAATTTGCAGGAGAAACTTCAAGGAAGTAGATTCATAAAAAAAAATAAAAGAAGATCTAATGAGACAAATTATGCATTTGCCTGGGATTATAGACACTAGCTTGATGTCTCTGACAGCCCATCTTCARCTTCTGTTCATGTCCTGAGAGCTTAATTAGTGTTATGAACTCCATTCCTATCCACATGAGAAACTTTCATGTAAGTATGACAAAGTACAGAAAAGCACTCTGTGAAAAGAAAAGGAAAGTTTCACTGAACTTCAGCAATTTGGTCACAAAGMCTTCTGGGTAATTTATTTTCTTTTTTCTGGGTAATAAAATGAAACAAATCAGGCAGAAGAAGAATTCAAGGCAGTACAGGATTAAGAGCAAAAGGTGCACTGCTTAGTTAATTGTGTTCTCACACTTCACTTGTGCTGTGCAAGGTGTACCCTTAAAGGCCTTTCAATAAATATCTACTTTACTCTCTAGCTCTGTYCAGTCTCTGTTCCAGGTCAGCCTTCCCAAGGCATCAAGACCAGAACTGCAGTGCTATCCCACATCAGCAGTTTATTGGAACAAAGCCAGTGGGAACCATGAAGTCCCAGTACATCAGGGATATGCTAGTACATCTGCAGCATAGATGGACTCTTCTGCTGGCTTGAATCACCTTAAATACAAACTTCCCTCCCCATTTCAAGAGAAATCAGTGTCTCTGTGGTGGAGGAATCTGAGCCTTCATGGCACAGATTCTTCACCCTTGGAAGTTTGTGCTATGAATTTTCAGCTCCATAGAAAGTGCTGTGGCAATCCTGGGAAACAGAAGAGACTAAGGGACCATTTGGGATGTCTAGAGATTAATCTCACTTTTAGCCATCTGAAAAAGCATCTAGTACAAGTCTCAATCACTCTGTAGTTAGCATAGAGAGACCACCACCTCCCATCACTTGCCATATCCTTCCTTGTGCTCTCTGCAGCTGTTGCAGCCAGGGATGAACTGCCTTCAAACAACTGAAGCACTGTAATGTACTATCAGAGGGAACTGGGTAACTTCACTGAATAGAAATACAAGTATATGGAGGAACCATGGAAAATCAGATCTGAATTCTTTTTCTGGTCAGAATACATATGAAGATGCTGCAGTCATAAGGGTGCCAGAAAAAAATACTGTAGAAATCCACAGTGAAGTTTGGCTTTACTTTTGGTCTTCATAAATATGTTGATGTCACTGAAAGCAGAATGTTAGGGAACATATTACCTGAAATTATAAAAGCTGTAGCAGGTACTTAATTTTCAATGGAACTGCTGCCTCTGAAAAAAGTTTCAAAGCGATAAATCTCAAAATCACACAAAAGGATTATTCCCCTTTTAAATACTTAGAGAACCTGCCCCAACATTTGCTGGAGTGTGCCTGAGTGTGACTTTGTAGCTCTGCATGCCTCAGGGATTTTGCAGCCAGGAMATGAAAGGTGACGTGACTTCAGCTGAGTAACAGTTCCCTGGAAATTCAGTTTATTAGTCCTTCTCACTTCAAGATTAGCAAAAGGGATGTTGGTTGTTCRTTTGTTCTTTCTGTTCAAAAGTCAAAGTGTAGATCTCTACTRGCAACTAAGAAGAAAATTAACTCTMTTCCAGCTGAAAGCAGAACAGACAAGACCTCAGTCGGGTGTCACTCTGTAGTAGGCATTTCTGTGGGTAGTCTCTGAGTTTCACAAAGTTAGTAGCTAGAAGAATACCAGGCAAAGTACAAATACAGATGCCTGGCTCTTAGAGTCTCCCTGGTAACCACTTCTAGGCACTTTTACAACCAATACACATACTAAACCAACTTGTCCCAAAAGGTACAGCCACGTTTAGGTGTAGATACATCCAGCAATTAGTGCATGCATACTCTTGCTGCATGTTTACTGCAGAAAGTAAAATAAAAATGATTTTTGGCCTGGCTACACAATTTTCTCTTAGGAAATCTTCAAACCTTGGGTGCAGCACATCATTAATATGGCTCTATGACTCTCTCATCAGGCCTGCTTTGTTTCCAGCCAAGCTAAAGGGAACACACATGTGGTTACACACATTGTTACAGGTAATAAACAACATTAACATTTCTGGGTTTCTTTTACTTAGAAATATTGTYCAAAACAGAATAGAAGAACTTAAGTAAATGTGACATATGCTATATATTAGGAAGCATTTTCTCACAATRAAACCAGGAAGGAATGTGCTAGTGAGTGGTGGGAAGACACAGGTAGGTGGTGATCGGCACTAGGCATTTTGAAAACAAAGTAGATACCATCCATCAAAACCAGCTTCACTCCTAAGCTGACTATCTCTGAACATGTTATAAATTGTTATAAGTTATAAAATTATTATAAATAAATAAACAAATATATTTAAATTATTATAAATATAATTATATATTCAGTCAATGGTCAGGCTCTACTCATAATTTTCAGTAACATCTGGGATACACTGGAATGCAACAATAAGGGACAYACCTAATGGTCTTGGGGCTAGCACCAATCTGATACTGGAAGTATCCTGAAAAAAYGAGGAGGCAATGCTAAAGGTAYTGAAAAGCTTAAGAGGTGGTATGAAATGAGTATGTGCAAATCAGTAARGACATAGCAAAGGAATGCTAAGGGATGGCAAAAACAAAACCAGGATCAACTCAGTGGGCAGCAGGTCAGCAAATAAATATTTGATCCATTCCACCCGCCTTAGCAGGTGCTTACTGTGACATGAGGAACCATTGTGGAGCATGCCAACTGTGTCCCGTGTTTTATCCTAATTCCTGTATTGTCATAACTTTTGTTAGGATGTGAACATAAACTCTCAGTTTCCTCTAATTTTACCCCYAGCCATCTTTCCGCAGTAGAGYTGATATAGTCAGAAATGGGGAGATGCATAAATCTTCCAGAATGCAGAAAGCTGTTAAAAAAGTGACACTAGCAAAGGACAGCTGAGAAAATTATCAGAGTGAAGGGTGAAAATTGTTTCTYCTTTGTACTTGCACACATGCTTAGTTGCTGGGTTCCTGCCATGGAAGCTGTGTACTCTTTTCTCCCTAGAAGCTTTCCTATGTTCTCACAGTGCAATAAAGCATCTTAATATGCTGCAAATACGATGAGAAGGGGCTCTAAAGTTCCACTTGCCTCCCCCTTATGATTTCCCCAGTGACACATCTGTGTCAAAACACCTAATCCATTGCCGGTGTGCAGCTATCCATGTAGAAGATGTAGCTGACACTGTCCAGCCTCCACACCATCTCTGATCTCATGCTTGAACACTGCCTGTCATGCACAAGGCAGAACTCCTGGATTTCACAGGAGSCCTTCAGTCATTTTGCTGAGTTCAACAGCAATAAAAACTCTTTGTGACTTAGCAAATTAATAAATCAAAGTTTTGGAGATGGGGTAGGACTCAAAAGGGACAAAARTTAAAGGGGCAAATATTTCTGCTCGAAAAGCCAAAATTTTTGTCTAAGCGCTGGCAAAGATTTTGTGCCAACAAGATGCRCTTATACAACTGTTATTTGCTGGCACTTTAGGAAGATTTAAGAAACCTCATTAGATAGATGGGAAAAGAAACAAGAAATACAGAGGGAAGCAGTGCCGACAGCGGTAAACAGAGAACAAAAATCAATACCATTATTTTATTTAATCTGTGGTGTTTACATAGAGGGACCATGTGGTTCAGATATGAGCGAGCTAGCTGTAGAGCCTTTACCACAATTCCTTGTCAGCCTGGTAGCTCTCAGAATCTGCTGAAGTTGGGTGTATGCAACTGTATGAAGTGGGATACAAAAGATAATTCAGGTGATTAATCTCAAAAGCTCACATTTGATAGGGGGTGTCACCTGTCATGCACTAGTGCAATGGAAGCTGTGTCTGAAATTTTGGACTTATCCAGGAGCTCAGAAGATCTCCTGATAGATACCCCAGCCATGGGCTGCCCATCCTCCTGGTTTCTGTCAGAAGGAAGACCAGACMCATGGGCTACAAAGAGCTGTGGTATGGTCTGGTCAGGTCCCCAAAGCAAACAGTGGGGATATGACAGCCATGGGCCTTGAATCACTTTCCTACTCTGTTCAGATGCACCTTAGGGTTGATCCCTACACCCTGACACTATTTCTGCTAATCATTTGATGACRTCTGAGGTGCACCCTGACCTGCCTGATCAGTTCCCTGTACTTAAATATATCACTTTAAAGGCATTAAAATCTTAATTAATCTTCAATAAACTAAATAAAGGTTATTTCTTTTAAATACATGGTAGAAATATAAATAGTATAATTGACAGGTTTTATGACTTGTGGACATACCACCTGCAGTCTGCTGATCTGCTTGCTGAGRATGGTAAAGTAGACCTATTTTATCCAGTCCTCCAATTTCTAGAGATGGACCAGCCGAGATCCCAGACAGAGTGGATGTGTTTCCTTCTCTTCCAGCCAGCCAGAGTGGATATATTTCCTTCTCTTCCAGCCATGTGACTGTCTCCCAGAGCTGCTGGGAAAGGGAATAATTGAAGGACAACCRATGAAGTACCTGCTTTGTGTGTCTGTATAGATGCTCAAGGAACCAGATCACTGAGATAGAGCACAGAACCCAAACTAACATGTATCAACCACCCTACAGCAGAGTATAGGGATGTGGGCCCAGGCTGGAGTTAGTGCAGCTCCTACACAACCATCTGTCTGTTTCTACTCCATGTTTTAAGTTCTGTGCTGTCATATAGCAGCACCTGGGGCTGATTTTTAGCTAGCTCAAGCACTGAGGAATAGTARCACAAACCAACCCATGTGTGCCTCCTTCCTCCGATGCAACTGCAGTCCAGGATAGCAAGAGATGGGAAAATGGGTCCTTCCTTCACCTCTTCTCAGCAGGGATAAGCCATTGAAGCACTCTCTCCTGCCCAACATTTTCAGCACACAGCCCACTTGCTGTGAGCATGTCTCWCTTGTGGGGAGGGAGAGTGAGAATCAGGACCCCAACAAGTGCTCAGCTGCAGTTCTGAAGAAATTCTCGCTCTTGTAGCTCTAAAAGAATACCTCATGTATAATGACAAATATTTAAATATGCCATTTTAAGGGCATTAAAATCTTAATTCATCTTCCTCTTRAGACCATGGTAGAAAGATTAATATTGTAACTGGCAGGTTTTATAGCTGGCGGACATATCAGCAGAGGATCTCCCAGCTAAGACTGAAGTTTTAGGCACTTAAACTGGCTTGACCATACATGAGTAACTCAGCATACAGCAGTTGGCATCCAGCCTGAGGGTACAAAGCACCCTGTCACTGGAACTGCTTCTTTCAGGAAGTTGAAAGAATGGAGCAGCACAGTGCTGAATGTAGRAGTAACATGTTGCAAGAGTCAGTATGTATATATGGGTACTGGAAATGGTGGGCATCTTTGTTCTAYTCCCAAGGCTGCCAAGAACTGATGTAGCCCTTTTAAACTGATTCTCTAGCTTTCCCACCCATTGAATCGGTCACATAAACACTCTGCATGTATTGGCTCTCRTGGCTGAGGAATACTCAGGGTTGTTGCTGCTCAAAGCAGGGAGGCTGTCGCTAAAACCTCCCACCCCTTCATTCCTGAAGGGGCCAGGGAGGCTTCTCCCCAGCCTGATCAGAGTCTGTTGGGGCCACATCCATGTGGGACACAGCACCAAGGAAGTCTTTACACCTGAGTCTGGTGGCACTGGGCTGCTCCTGGTGGCAGGGTTATTTGCCTCATGGCATGCTTGGGYATCTTTGYTTCCTGTGCATCATGACAAGTATGGTTACCTCAGGAAGAGTAGCTTAATTTTTCATTTGACTGTAGCTGTGTTTGTAGTCACCTGTATATYAAAGGCTGGCATGTGGTGGCCATTAGCACTTCCCAGTACAGTAACACCTTCTGCTTTTTAAAGAGCACTTTTCTGACACAGATTAAATGTGATCATGATAGGGTGAAAACTGTCAGCCCTTTGCCAGGCAGGCAGCATTACCTCTGCTGCACAGACAAGCAAGAGCAAAGGGAATTGAAAAGTAGYGTCTTCAGAGGCATTAGGTTGTCTAAAGTGCACTTAAGCACCATCGCTCATTCACTGCAGCTGGAGATAGGTGTGAAAATCCCAATGACTATTGATTACCCTTAGATGTCTTGACACCCTTGAAAGTCTGGCTCTTGACTTCCAGGTGACTTTATTATTCACACATAARTGGCAACTCCAGACACAAAACCTGTTCTTCAGCCTCTGCAGCACTCTCTCCTGGGGTGGCAGGATAGATAGGGATGGCAATTCCACTCTGCARTGGCACTATTTAAGCCTGGTGTCCTGCCTCAGGTTCACATTGAGGAAATTATTTTCTGGATAATCAGAATACCCTCCCTCTTCTTGAACAAATGGATGCAGTATTGCTATGCTGTTATTACACACTGATTTATAAAGCACTTTTCACATACATCACAGTGTTGTATGATCTAATTACAAGACACCTGAGATGGAATAAGAAGTATCCAGGCAAGAAAATTGCTTGAAGCCTTCTGCATTCTTTAATGCACTAGAAGAATCAGAAGTTTGGAGTGAGTGGGAGGCTTAAGATGAAGAAATCCATTAACCCTGAGTGTACATAGGAGCAAGAGCCTATGTACTATCAAAACTGTACACTTAGGAAGTGTCCAGGTGAAAGAATTATGAATAAAATGGAGAACCTTTGATTAATCACTGCCTCTTGTATAACTCAAAAGCCCTAGGAAATCAAGAGGAGCTGTGCTCTTGACTTTGTTGGCTCACTGATGTCCCCAAACTGAATAATATGGGTTGCTGRTACCAAAGTTCTGCTGTAAACATCCCAAATTCAGTGTGTGTGTGATGAGTGCTACCCATATATATTTGCAACCAGTTTTAGGAAAAATACAAAGTATAATGAAAGTATTTATCCTTTTTATTCTGCCTTGATTTTTATTTCTGTCTTAATTTGGAAGGTTGCAATTCACTTTCCTGAAATCATATTCTCAATCTTTATAATTAAACCTCATTTAAATATTTTGGTCACTTTCATGAACTAATTATAGTGACTTACAGTTGAGAAGGTACTTTTATCTTAAGCCTTTACTTGCAAATGYTTAAAACTTCTAGAAAATAATAACCTTTTGGCTTAAAACTTATGTTTGCAGAGATCAAAGCTGACCTGGTTGTTGAAAACAATTGTGTATGAGGCCTTTCTGCYTCTTTTCAAAAAAATATGAAATGGTAATTGTGGTAGCCCCTAGTGCTACCACAAGTGGGTCAGTTCTCCCATGGAGAAAAAAAAGTGTTTAGGTTGCATGCTTGAATGCTTTATGTTAACCTAAGATGGCTACCGTGATTGACAGTTGGGTAAAATGGCTCCCCCGAGAAGGTTCCAGAAGAGTTCACATGTTCTGCTGTTATGTAACCCCTATTAAMATATGTAAATCCCCAGTTTGCTATTCGCCCTTTGTTCACTTCCTGGTTTTTCCATCCCTCTGATTGGCTCCCATTTTGGTCCTTTCCCTGACTGGATCCCTTCTCAATCCCTTTGCCCATTGGCCAAGTTGCAAACCCCACCAYTTTCCAAGAGTATAAAAGGCTGCTCCCTTAAACAATGTTAAGGACTTTTTGCCTGGAGACTTCGGAGAATAAACAACCCTGTTGCAAGAAGCCTGTCTCTCGCATCTCTTTGTGTTGCCGCAAGYCAGGGCTGCCACCCCRTGTCCTTTTAAGGACRATAAAGAACTGAAATCACTAGGYGAGCCTGTGCKGCCCTAGGGAGCCTGTCTGCKATTYGYAGCCATCTACCRTGGGGAAGGTCGTGGCCCRTGAAGAGCCAACACCAGGCGCTCTCAGGGCAGCAACAGGTCATTTTTCTCCTACTCCTTTCTTTATTACCTTCACAATTACTGCAACTGTATCACATTATTTCTCCTGGTATTTAGGGAAGACATCTCAGAAGATGGAAGAGGAAAGGAGGAACCAATGTCTTCAGCAATAAATGTGCTGTGCTTTTTGTCTTTTTAATACAAGTAGTTTTTTCTTRGAGTTTGAGGCATTTAAACAATAATAAACTGATAAAAGAATGAAAAGAAAATTTTACGCAGAATGACTGGAAGTGTTCCCTTCTTTATCACYACAAAGGTTTGATTGTTTTGGTGTTGAACCAAAGACTTAATCCTGTGCCCTTTTTTGTTGTTGTTGTTGGCTTTAACAAACCTGATGTCCTATGTAATGAATAAACTGCTTAATCTGACTTCTCTGTCAAYAGAAACAGGTTAAATCATTTTGATACAAAGTAACAAGGCTGGGACTCTGTTGATGGAAAAAATCAGCCTCTTTATTAAACAGCTGAGAACCGGGACTCAGGAGTAGCCTGAGTCCCATGCAGCAAGCCAGACACTATGTGATACAATCTGATGCAACCTGGGCGCTCTCGGTAGCTCATTCCAACACAAGAGCCCGACCCTCCCCCGAGGTCTCCCCTTTTATCGCTTTCTCCCTTCAATGATTGGTGGGTTTTTCAATCCGCTCTGTGATTGGTCCATTTTGGTGACTCTGATTGGCCCTTAATGAGAKGCATTCCTGGCCAATCGTTTCCTCAGGCCGTCGAGTGATTGGCTGCCACTGTTCTCCAATCAGGGCTTGGTATGCTGTCACTGGGGGAGAAGACAGCCCCCCGCCCCCCTTTCTTTCTGTCACCCGAGTAGCAACGTTCCCTCTTTACAATCTATCATACTCCCAGCTGCAACTCTGCTACTCCAATYCAATTCCAGACTCCTAACCCACTGCCAGACAAACCCAATCATTAACTCCCAACCAGGAACTTATGGATATAACAGGTACAACTTCTTTCTTATTAAATGATAATTTATAACATTTTCAATTGTATAACATTTACCCATTAACTTGCTGCTTCACAAACTCACTTCAAACTTTTATCTCTTAACTTGTAATTATAGCACTCATGACAGTGTAGCATTCATCTTTCAGTTTTCCATTTATAACAATTTGACTTTACAAGTCACAATAAAAGTTCAAARCCATATTAGTATTCTTGCTTTTTAGAGAGATATCCAGCAAAAACAAGGAGGAAGGATTGGCTGGCATGCCATCTTTGAGATCTGATGTTGTCCAGCACAAGGACCTGGCTGTCTGACTTCATTTCACTGTATCTAGAAAGTGCCTCAACACATCTGGAGGATGAGACCTGCCARTGAACTAATGAGGGTGCACATGGTTTAAGTTCCAAGAGGGTTCAGAATATACTGGTCAGTGAAAYAAAACTGCAGGCTATATTCAAGCCTTTTCCACAGCCTCTGCTCAGCTCCAGTGCTGCAGCCTCAGACCAGGCTATACCAGATGCCACATCCATTTCCTTCACTTCCCAGGAAGAATGGCTGTTTTAACCACAGGTGATTCACTGCAATGCCTCTTTCCCAGTCCCCAAGCCTTGTAGCATCTCACCCAAATTGAGGAGCTGTCTTGGGTATCTGCCTGTGTTCTTGAGTTGCCTGACCTATCCTTACATGTCCCTTTTAATTAAATAAYACTTGACTTGGTTTAGTAGAGATAATAAAAGATGATGAGGATAGTACAAGGTATCTTTACCTTGCCAAGATGATTTGGGAAAGCTGAAAATCCAATCTGTGTGTCTGAAAAACACTTGTGTTTGGGGGCTGGAGGAGAAAAAGCATCTTTGTCTTTCCTAACATTCTCCTCTAGGGAAAATTAGAGGTGTCTGGGGCTTTCTTTGTTCTCCCTCTGCCATTCCATCTTTCACTTACTGGCTTCTTTAACTTCCAATCTCCTTTAAATTCCATTAAAGGGATAGGAAAAACCATTTCTTTTCTCTTTTTGCCTTGGAGCTAAAAGCTTTCTCTTTTCTTCACACTGCTTGTTAAATGCAATAGAGAGAGTGAAAGCTTCATAAATCATAAACAAGCAGAGGACCTAAATACAAGTGCAAACTGCAAACAGAGGAAAAGAGAGACCCCAGCATGCACATTAGGGCTAGCATCARGCCCACAGTACTTATTTTAAACTGCACTAGCAGAGGGGATGCCAGCTCTTTTTCTAAGCCAGGAACCAAAACAAAAGCTAGCGAGCCATAAAAATCAGTTAAGAAATAGCTCCACAGTGTTATGGCCACAGACAGACACAATTTTCACTTTCCAGTTTTATTTATCCATCTATARTGACCACTTCCTTTTCTTTCTGTGCCTCCTTAGAGCACAATAWGACTTCTCCATTTTTTATCATGTAATTTGCTCTGGGGTCCCCTGAGTGCAGCGGTAGCAACCTCCAAAGCAGTCCAGCAGTGAGAAACACAAGACTGCGATGCTAGTGGATCAGCCTGTGCTCAGGGTTAAGGTTGGGGTTCTTGTTTGTCTCAGCACATYGTGATTTTCCTTATGCCTGCTTACAATGCACTGAGCTGTATTGAGCAGATGATATAGGTGAAAAAAAAAAAAAAAAAAAGGAAAACCCTATTGCCTCAGACATAAACATYCACTGGTGGTAAGCTAATGCAAGACTCAGAAAACTGGGTCCCATTAATCCTGCTGGTGGGGCTCAGGCTTCCCATGATCARTATTTGTTCTGAGACAAACTGGGCTCCGCTTGTCCATTTTCCTGAGCAAGTCTGCACAAGGAAGGGAAAAGCCAGCTCAGGTAGGTTGGCACATCTTGTCAGTCAAGAATAGTGTAATGAACCGGCTGTTGTCCTCACCTCTATCTTGAGAATGCAGGTGCTGCTGACCATGTTTTTCTTGAAAAGATGTCTYTTTGTGAGGAACTCTGCTTGACATCAGCAGACCCCCTTTCTTTCCTGATGCAGAAGTTTCAGTTTGGATTTGTACTYATAATGCTGTGTTCCTTCTCCTTGCTTTAGAAGTGTGACTTCTTTAGTTCCCACCTCTTAGAGATGGAAGCTTTCCAGCCTTGGGTCTGGAAAATACCTTGTCAGGGGCTGACACTACAGAAGTTTCATCCATAACACAGTATACTGCYCACTTGTTTCAACTTTATATCCTCATCATTATCCTTCAAATCTGTGCAGGGTTTTCTCTTTGCAGTATGGTTATCTAACTTCTTGAATAACCCTTCTATGAGCAGTCTTATCCTTTGCAGAGGGATGGTTTATATTCRTTTATCAACCTACCTCAATCTATTACATTTTGTTTATTGTTGTACAGTATTATAAGTTAAAGAGGATGGATCTACAATGACACAGACACATTGCTTTGYTCCCCCTGTCCACATCTAGACGTATTTATATTTTCAGCTTCAATAATTAAGCAGTTATCTACTGTACTAAAGCATATCTGCCTAAGACTCCTTGGATCCCACAGAGACATTTTTAAGAGGAAAACCAGAATTGTCTTTTAATTATCCTAGAATTCAAATATGTAATTGTTTTTTTAAAAATAGTACTCTTCATCAGCACACAAATCAACATAATTTTGTGTTCCTTCAGCAGTGTTTGAATTTAAAACTACACAAAGTTAATTCATTACAATTTAAAACCATGGGTTAACTGGTAAGAATGTTTTGCTTTGTTTTTGSATTCCTCTTCCTGATACTCCCTGAACTTTTCTGCTGTTACTTYGCTTTTACCACCTAAAAAGATGCACCACAGGCCAGCTCTCTTTTCCCACCACATCCCTAAGCAATGGTTGGAAAAGAAACATTTTGTCCTTTGCAGCAAGTTTTCCTKTGTCTTCCCTCTTYATCCTTTTGCAATTTTAACAAACCTGCTTTCTYCCCACAGGCTGCCTATTTCAGATACACTCTGGAAATGGTGTGTCTCAATTTTGCTTCTAGAAATCTTGAATTGACAAATGCTGCTCCCGTGGCATCCAATACAACCTTTAGTAACTGATGAGAGGTATTAACTTTTGGTCTGGGGAGTAAAAAGTTATAAATCAGTTGCTGTTCCAAAGGGCTGAGTTTGCACCAGGAGTTTCACTTTTTTTTCTTTTAGGAAAAAAAAACAACCAAAACCAGAACAGATCATCTAATACAGCTGTGGCTGGGAGGAAACAAGACATTTGTAACAGCTTTTAAAGCATTAAAAAGGAAGCCTGCGAGGAACAAATACTCTGTTTGTGTTCTGAGGCTGAAACATGACAGTTCTGAAAGAAGAGATTTACTGAATCAGGTTTGATGCCTTAAAATAATGAGAGAGTATGAGCTTCCAGGGGAGGAGGGGTAACAGAGTTAGGGTATGTGGCCTCATTTAGAGAAAACATAAATGTGCACAGAGCGGCAAGGAATTGAACATTTAAGCCTAGGCTTATTTTCATGGAAGAAAAAGCTCTGTAAAGTTAAACATTTATCAAGATGGCTCTTACTGATGAGATCATGCTGTGCCCAGAAACTGCTTGGGTTCAGAGGACTGAGTCATGACAATGGGATGCTGAATTGTTCCCTGTAGGAAGAGAGGCCACAACCTCCCAGGTAAGGGCAGGAGGAGGAGATTGAAGAGGATGAGAAGTAGGGCTTTTTGTTCAGTGSTAGTAGAGACAGAAACTTTAGCTGGGGCTTGTCCTGGGTGTAAGACAGCTGTGCTAAATCCATCTATGAGTCTCAGATCCTACAGTCCAGACAGGCCAGGCAAAGACTTTAGACTATACAGATCCTTCTATCTGAAATGCTTTTAGAAAAGTCCATAGCTAAGTCAGCTGTGTCCTCAGCTTCCTGGAGATCCCCATCAGCAAATTGAGGAAAGCAGGCATACCACTGCATGAGAAAACCTGCATCTGACAAAAGTATTTCTGAAAATAAAATAAAACTGGGATTTACTTTYTTGCAAGAGAGAGAGAGAAAGATCTGATTTATTCTTTTCTAATTTCTGAACACTTCTTTTGCATTGCTCTGCAATCCACATAAGAGGAAAATGCACCAATGGCTCTACACAAAAATTAGTGTAGAGTGTTCACTTATGTTTCAGTGATATGTGTTCATTTTTCTTGTTTAGTACTGATAGTCTTGATCCATATCTCCTCTGGTGCTATTGTATCAACACAGCATTTTTTTTGCTTTTGCCAGCAGAGACACATGAGGGGCCAGAGGAGGCTAGAGGAGGCCAGAAGAGGCAAAGGGTTTGTCAAGGCTGTTCAGGTGTCCCAGCTCAGTCATGGAACACACAGTTTTTGTGGCCTTCATGAGGCCACAAAATACCCATMGTTTGGAAGGAAAGAGAAATCACTRMAAGGAGTGGTGGATAAGCACTGACAGACTCTGGTCGCCCAGAAGCAGAGAGCCATTTGACCATGGATAATCACTACAGCAGAGATGACAAGATAAACACAGGATATGAGATTAAAGTAGACACGCAGCATTTAGAAACATCCTCCCAACAATGCTAGCTGCTACATTCATTAATTAAACAGTGACAAAAATGCTATTGAAGGAGRGCAAAAAGGAAATTGGAGTTAAATGGACATACAAAACTGCCTCATGTATCCACATGAAATCACACATACTGATACATYTATCACATATTATCGTATTTAAGACATTATCACACATGCTATTCACTACCTTGCTGTTGTTAAGCCATGCTTTGCATGTATGTATGCTTTGTATACACATACTTTTTCCCACAGAACTTAATTCAGTGCTGTAATGCATATTACACATTTATGTTTAAGACTCATAGGCTAAATCTTGACATTTCTAGGTGAAGTTGAGGCAGTGGGAACTAAAATCACAACTTTATACTTAAAGTGGTTTTATGCAAATTATATTCCTTAACCCAGGAGTGATTCAACCAAGCCATGGTAGTTCTGTGATCATAGATAGTTCARGCAAACGTTTTATTATCTACTGTCAAGTCAATGTTCACTGAGTGTGTGAAAAATACCCTGAAGGAATTGTATTCCACTCCTGTTTTGGATAGAAGCAGACGACTGGTTGTTGTTTCCATATAAACACTATATAYTTCTCACCCTTGGAACAGTCATGCAATTCATATTCCATCTCTGAAACATAATTTTCATTACATCATAGTGATGATGCCCAGATATCCTATAGTACCCTTTCCAAGAAACATATACCAGATCTTCCATTTAGTATTCTATGCTGAAAATACTTTCAAGTTTAATGTTACTTTCTGGGCTAGGTGCATAAGTGATCTGATGATGAGTAAGAGATGTTCCTATCAACTAACTATGATGAATATTCCTGTTGGTCTGGCTTATTTCTGAAGCAACTTTGCCCAGAATGGGGGTAACTATTTTCATTTATCACTGTTGGTACTTGAGTGATGACAGCAGAAAGGAGGATAGCTTGGGCATTTACCACAGCCTGCTCCAATGCTCAGGCAGTAAGCTTTTAAGGAAAAAMGCAGTTCCAGAACTCAGTCTGAGGACAGAGATTGGTGTGGGGGGAACAAACAAACCAAAACCTAGCAGCATTTCTTCTTCTGATAGCAAGGGATGAACTTAGATGCCAGACAATCTGAATATAGCTTGAAGTTTAATAGAATGTGGAAAGGTTCAGCCTGCTTATTATACAAAGCTGTTAAACCCTACACAGTCATGGGAAGCAGTTGGGATTGCACTCCTCTTTGTCACCTCCACTAGGTGCCTTTTGCCATTTGTATCATGGCAGCATATTACCACATCAAAAAACGTTATAGCTCAGCTGGATGTTCTTTGGCATAATAATATTTAATTTACTGCAAGAAAGACAAAGTCAAAACAGATTTCTCACATCTGTACCCATTCAGGACTTCAAAACCTCCAAGGATGGAAAATTAGAGGCASAGTTAATGCCTTGGGAAGGCTGACCTGGAACAGRGACTGGACAGTGACACAACACTAGAGAAATCCTAGCTAGCTCTGACTCTGGCTTGTGCCGAGTCATGCCACCCCTGGTCTGCCTGCAGACTAGGTGGCAGTTCAGAGCAGCCTGCTCTCTACAAGTCTGATATCACAGTGTCTAGGATTTCAAAGCAAAAGACTACAAGAAGGCCTTTTTCTCGTCCTATTCTCAGAGATCCTTTATTACCCCAAGCTTGGGAGGGTAGAAAAAGAGRGAGTTCAGAGTCAGGTACAGCCTTTTAAACCTGGGGGGAAATGGGACCAGGCCCACAGGTGATTTGCCCCCCAGGTGGATTGGCAGGGGTCTGTTCTATGGCAGAGGGCAGGGTCAAGGAAAGATGGACAAGGGACTGAGGGTTCTCGAACAAGGGGAAGGGTATGAATGAGGCTGAACCCTGGGGRAGGGAGGAGGTAACTTGGATGGAGCTGGACAGGGCAGGGAAGGGGGGGAAGGGAGGAGCAGGGATGGTYTATGGGGAAAATGACTTYAAACAACTTAACAAACCCATATTACCACAGGACAAAGCTAGAGAGTAAAAYARATATTTATTGAAAGGGTACCTCCAGGGTACACCTTRGGCAACACAAGAGCCTGGCCAGGGCTACAYCCAAGATGGACTTAAAATGGTCACAAAATKGACAACTTGTCATGATGTCTTACACTTTTATATGTTTTGGTCCATTTGCATATTGGGGTTTAATGATCCARTTACAGCTTTGCGTTGTGAAGCCTCATCCCTCTTATTTTCTCTCCTCAGTCCACCCTTGTTTATGTTTTTGGGCCTGAAACTTGTACTTGTTGTCCTTGGTCTTCAGCAGCAAAAGGATTTGTCTACSTACTCTGTGAAGAGAGCTTACTGAGCACTTAATATGAGGCTCAGAACTACACCTCTAGGCAGCACAGAATAAAAAAAAAAAAACAACATGAAAGTTAAAACTTGAGGCATCACAGTCCCTCTGGATAGTCTGTCTTCAATATGAGAAATTTTTCCTCATCTCATATGAATCTCTCTTGCTTCAGTTTATGTCCACTGTGTCTCTTCTTTCCATACACCACTGTGAAGAAGCTGGTTCTGTCTTCTTGATATGTAGGAATACTGGTGAAGAAGAYTTGACTACATTTTATTTTCATAGTGGACATAAATAAGCAGAGAGTAAAGCTGAGCTACAGCAAATACAATCAAAGAAGCTCTGGTGCTTTTTGTTTCAATTGCAGATTATATTAGAAGCTGTGAGTATAAGAAGGCTTTCAGCAGYTGTTTCTTAGGAAAACTATATATGCTTATACTTCCCATCAAAAACATGCTAGGAGCTTTGTACAATGCAGGAGAGATGAAGCAGGTATGTCTTCCAGGGCATAAAGACAACAATATATACTAGATATAAAGAAAATGCTATGGCATTGCTGCAGTAATTACCAATTAAGAAAAAAATCACAGCATGCTTTACTCTGTCTTTTTTTAAGGTGATGTGGATATCTCACACTTTTTCCTTTCTTTGAAAGCTGTCCTAGCAAAGATAATTTTTTCAGCGTTAATCTAACTGGAAGCGGAGCTGGATGTCCTTTTGTTTGTGTCATGACACACAATATTTTGTAAGATTCTCTGGACAGAGAATGCATGGTAGTCTAGCTCAACACATATTGCAGTTTAGTACTACTTCAAGAGCAAAATCTGATCTTCCTAGACAAGGGAATTGTTCTTGCAGTTTTTTCATTGCTCCTGAATGAAGGCCATCTTTGAGGAAAATGTCCAAATGCACCCAGTGGAGAAAGGCTCATTGCCTCTGAGGAGAGATCTGGAAGATCTAAGGAACCCACTGAGAGGAGAGCAGCCTACAAAGCACTAGTGGAAGGACCTGGGTGAATATATTAGGACATAGGAATGCTGCCTTCCATCTACATTTGTCCACTCAAATCAGTGGCTGGAGGACTCAATTATTTTGTGTATGAACAATATTTACATAAATAGRAGAAAGGAGTCCCAAGGCAAAGTGCATACCCTGATCATGGAGTGTTTTCTGCCAGCTAGAAAGCAAATAAGGGGAGGGATAAACACTGTCTTTTGGATCTCTGCTTGACTGACAGGTTTCTTGTCCTCTAATTGCTGTTTGCAGCAGTACAGACACCTGAGGCAGCTGTGGAAAATCACAAAGACAAGAAAGGCTTTTATGTTYTACAAGGGCATTTAAAGAAGCATTCATCTTGTGGGTTTAGGTACAAAGTCTCAAATAAATAGGAAGCTTATTTTGAACACATTAGGTGGGCATCATGAGTCCAAAGAATGAACTGTAATATCCAGTGTGTTTGTGACTCCAGTGAGGGTCAGATGCACAGTTCAGGCAAGAGTCCTCTATGTATAGGTGTGACACAGACARTATTTTCAGCATCCATGATAAAGGCAATGTAAGCCAGCCTACGCAACTGGAGTCAAGAAAATAAGTTTCTTTACTTAGATCAGCTTTCTTTTTTTCCTGGTTAGGGATGAAGCAACTGAAACTCAGTTCCTTGCTCTAGGTAATGCTGTACCCAACAGCTAAGCTTTTTTATGCCTTAMTTTCTCAGTCTGTAAAAGGGGGAATACTATTTTGCTATAATGYGTTTGCCACGCCCCTTGGTCTTTGGATCTTGCCCCTCATATTGTGCGGTTTCTGTGTTATTTTCACTGTTAGAGTTCCTCATTTGTCAGGCAACTCCATCATTCYCGCGCCTCTATTTTTGCCACCTTCCCCCAGCTGGACCGGACTCGGGGTCATAGTGAGCCAGACTGCGACAAGGTGAGGGAAAGGTGGAGCTGGCTACTCCATTACCTGGGGGATTTTCTCTTGGGAAGGGCGAGATTTTGGACAGATGGTGAGGGGCTGGCCTGTTGACCACGGCACCTTGCAGCCGCTCGGCAACAATGTGTCGTCCCGCTCCAGGCTGGGGTTCGACACTGTAGCAGCAGGGAAATCCCGGCTCTAAAGGAAGCCCTCGGCCCTCACCTGATCAGCTTGTTAGGAAAGACGAGACGGGTTCTTATCCAGACAGATCTGAGTCCATTTATTGAGGGGAACAAAAGTACACGAGGAATCCCAGATGCAGTGTGTGGGTAAGAACGATACCTGGCCCGAAATGGCGGGTTTTATCCTGTACATTTTTGGGCGTGGCTTACAATAAGCTCCAATTACCAGGGGGCAGGACTTGCCCCTGACCTCACTTGGGGCAGAGGCAGTCTCTGCCTCATGGTGAGGGGCTGGCCTCTGCTCCACTCTCTCCTCACGCCATTACCGCGTGAGGGAGACACGGCTGAGCTCGGCCACAGCACCCCCTGCAGGGCGGGGGAATCATTGCACCGTAACTGCTCCAACGCGGAAAGTGCCTGCAGCTGAGAGAGGTGAATTCTGTGACAATCAGAAAGTTAGAGTCAAGGAAACAACAAAATTAGGAAAAGTGCAGGAGCGTGGTAACAAAGTTTATTAAAGTACATACCACTTGGACTTAATCAGGAAATTTGTTTATTCAGGACATCTCTTGGAGCAAACCTAATTTAAGCCTAATGACATTTAATAGTGATAACTCTGGCTAGGTGAAGATGAGAAGTCCATTTAATTGAGATGCCTCCAGGTGATGCAATGGTATTTGTGTTTTTCTGTTACAACTGCATGCTGGTTCTGACTGCTTATGTACCCAGCAGCAGCCTTCAGTCTCTGTCTAGCTGTCAGGCACTAAGGCAGCCCAAGAAAAAAAGTTTGAACATCCTTCAATGCAGTTTGAATTTGGTAAAAAAAAAATAATGTATTCACCTGCCCCCAGCAATGTTAGTTGGTCTCTTGGCTTCTGTCTCCCTGTGTGCTTCTCCCCAGAGGGGCTCTGTTCTTAGCCACTTTCGCAGCGTCCTCTCCTAATGTCCCAGGATCCATTCCATGTGTGTAAGTTTGCTGCACAGTTTCCTGAAGAGTGACATGAMTATTGCAATAGCATCTGATGTCAGATGGCAATTCAGGCTCGTCAGGATGAAGGCTATCCACAGGGCTGTCCTAGAGGAGAGACTTCTAAGATAGATTGCCAGCAGTCACTGTTTTAGTTATAGAGACTTTAACCTTCATAGGTCTTTTGGAGCCATTGCTGTTGAATTAACAGCCTCTGTGTTTGTSTATGCTCTCTCTGCAGCTCCAGAATCCAGCTTATTACTAAAAAGCTCATTGGAATATATTGAATAGTAAAGTGTCCAAGAAAGCCAAATTTCAATCTTTTATAAATCCTTTCTCAGTCCCAGTGGARGGTGATTGTAAGGAAAATTGGTCATTTCAGTTCCTTCAGTAGGACTCACTACATCCACAAAGCATGACACTTAGATCTTGTCTGCACACAAAAGTGGCAGATTTAAATACTGATTTAAATACTCAGGTTTTAAATTAATTTAMCTGAACTGGTGCAACCTTTTTGCATGGACTTTAAGTCAATTTAGAAAGAGCCTTTTATCCTTATTGCTCAAAGCTTGAGTCAAATAATCATAAGTGATTGAGTTAGTGTGTGTCAAGAAGTTAGTCTCTTCAGATTAAGGTTACTCTCCTGTCTGCTTGAAATGTCATACTAGGCCTCCCTAATCTACCTTAGCTGGAATTGAGCCTCTCACACATCGCACCCCCTGACTTTGCAGGTGTTTTCAGTTCCCTGCACTGCAATTAAAAATTAAAATTGGTGGCTTTTCCATKACTCAATTCTTGGCTTTCTGGCCTCCACAGTGAATCAGCATCAAAAAGGGCAGGGGACGTGGTTTCACTCTGGGAAAGTAGGAAGAGGCACCTTTAAAAAAATTTATAAACAAGAACAAATTCTTTACTGATACAAAGAACTGCAGATGTCTTGATTTCAATKAATTTTAGCTCATTTGTATTGGTAGACAAGTTTGTACAAAAAACTCTCAATATGACATTCATGAGRTGCATGAGGGGAGGAAGCCAAGAGRAAAAGACATGCAACCAAAGATGTAYGTACACATTCTGTGGGTGTTTTCCTTCTTTAATACTTGGGTGCCATTTAAAGGGGGCACGATGCTCATAATGCTTATGAATTAGTGCTGGAAATGTCACTACGTACAGTTCAGAACTTCTACTGAGAGGAAAGTGTCCTGGTAAAAAACAGGTAGAAGAGTACTATGACAAGAGACACATGTGCAGTTGAGTAAGAAAAGAATTTTAATAACATCATGAAAACTGGTAATAGTGGTTMCAAAGAATCCCACCTCAAGTGAGACAGATGTTGATATTTGAGTTTTCCACATCTTCAGTTGGATGAGTTAATGGATCTTTCCTAAACTTTAAAAAATATTGCATTTTTAAATAGATGAGTTGATTCTTCTCATTTTTAAACTAATTTGCTTTCTGCTCTAAACTAGAAAGACCATCTTGAAATCTTAAATAAAACATTTTAATTTAAAAGAAGCTGACATGTTATGCCAAAGGAAAATGCCAGAGGCASTAGCCTTTTCCTGCAAAAAGCTTCATTTTGATGAATCAGCATGTTCTGACAAGAATTTATACAMAATATTCCTGTTCTGCTCCAGGCCYGAATTCTGGTTCTTTCCTAYAGCTTCTCCAATGCTAATACAGYAGATAATATCCAGCTTTCTCAGTGTATTTGGCTGATATCTAACAGTGTGCTCCTGGAATAACTCATGTAAAAAGGGGTGGGCTTACACAACCTTCAGCATGGTGGGACATTGATCTGAAATATAAGGGGACACAGGATTTTAKTCATATATATATTTATGTATATATATACACACAAGTGCATAYGTATACATGCCTCAGTATGGGTATATATGGGTGGATTGGGCTGTCTCTGCAGTTCTAGTAKAGTCCCTACAAGAATAATGGAATTGTCTTAATTTTTTTCTTTAATTTACCTGAACAAAAGGAACACCTGCATTCTCACCCCAGATAGGAAACACCAGAACTACTAGACTGTCCCTCCCAACCTCTAAAGAAGAACCTCCTAACACTGAAGAAGTTCTCATTGGATGTGGTCTCCCTGACACTCAGCAGCTCTGTCAGAGCAATATATCATTGGTACATTATTATGCACAGAAGTGCACACTCAGGCCATTTCTGTTTACTCAGAATRGTGTTTACTGAAATATGTTCTGCAGTTTGCCATTCCTTGTGGAAGATAATATTGTATATACAAGAACAAATTGAATATATGCAGTGCAGTAATTGCCATCATGCCCAGCAATTTGATGTGTTTGAATACTCAAGATAGATAAGGTTTCTCTAAGGATTACCCCTCAGCACATTCACYAAATTTAATTTTGTATTGTTACTTACAATTTCTTCTAGCATATTACACATAAAAGAAAAAAAATTGCTTTAAATACATTCTTTGAAAAAATGTTGCACATGCTTCCCACAGTCTCTACCCTTGGGATCTTTGGAAAGCAGTTTTATTTTTCCTCCACGCAGTAATGGGTTCTGTCACTGAAGAGCAATCCAGAGCCATTATTCTAGAATGGGGCTTGGGGGAACCTGAATGCTGACTATGCAAATCCACACCCCTCTTGTACTTTGAATACCCTGATGTATTTGGTCAGTATTTGGTAAAATAATTAAGTACTAAAAAAACTGACCTAGTTATCAGATCCTGCTGGGAAAGAGTTTGAAGAGCAGCCAACATTTAAAAGAAGATAAAAAGGAGTATCCATGTGAAATGCCTATTAAAAAAAAAAAAAAAGACAGGATTTCTCTGTGGTTCATATGGGATTCTGATACATCATGGCAGGAAGCAAAGGCTAGAACAAAACACCATGAAAAATAATATAGGTAAGTTTGTCTGGGCAAGGGTTGTATTTCAGCCCTGGTGTGAGAAYGCTTGCTATGCATACACAGGTACTGACCTGTCCAGCATTACTAACTGCTTCCCCATGGCCCTACTTGTGCTYCTCCCTCAATACCCCTCACACTTTGTTTGAATTCCCATTCTGAYACTTCCTCCTTTTCACACAGCCTTCCATCTCTCTGTCTTATTGTCCTGGAGCCTCAGGTTTACCTGAGGAGTTAGCACTATGAATGAGTACCTGTTACAGAGCGATGTCTATTTAAAATGTGTTATTTTAAGTGATGTAGCTGATTGCAGCAGTGTTGATGTCAGTCTATGAAAAGCATAAAATTTAGTGACTCAACAGAAATATTTCAAAATAACATAGTGTGCTCAGTATTCACCATTTCCTTCTGGAGAGGATGGGAGAAGAGCAAACTGCAGATAAGAGGCAGACATCAGTTGATGGGYCACCAGGAGGGATTTATATATTACTGTCAGAGGGATGTAAGAACTGGAAGGCAGAGGGGAAGTGTCACTTGCTCAGTTTCCAGTAGTTTCTATGTCCCTMATGTTTTGACCCACTGTGTCGCAGTACAGCTGGTCTGTAACTGGACAAGGTAGATCTGGCTATAATAAATCCASTTCAGCTAACATGGCTCATTCCAGAAAAGTGGTAGAACAAGCCCCTGGATGAACAATGAACTCAAACAGAGACCTCAGCCAACCTGTTCAAGCTTAGACACACCACTGGGCAGAGATCTGGGCAGAGAAAGATCCCAACCAATCAGCTGTCTAAACCTGGGAGATTCAAACTCCCTATAAAAACAGCAACCATATTAAACTCATTGCTGTTTGTTGATGAACCTTGCTGAGTTCATGTTGTCTCTGTCTTCAACCAATGACCCTTAATATAACACTACTGATCCACACTGTTCTTACACCACTGTTTCATTATCAGAAGGTCCTGCTTGGGTCTGCTCCATCCAGGATGTTAAGACAGCACAAGAGTTTCTCTCTCTTGTTCTCCCTTCCTCCTTTCCTGATTCAAGTAAATCCACTTTCATGTTCCTTCTGGTTCTGGCTACAAGCTTTGAATTTCCCTTCTTTCTCTTCCTCCCTCCCCTCTCCCTCCTCCTGAGCCTTYCTGACAGGAAGAAGAGACAGTTTTAACAATAAACAGCAAGAGAATTTTGTGGAACTAATCAGCATTTGCAATGAAGATTAACAAAAAGTGCAAACAAGACTCTGTGRTAACTCCACAGTCTGACTTAATGAAATCTACCAGATCTATTTATATAAATAAAAACGAGTTTTCTTGCTTTCAACATGATGCAATTTGTGCATGTAGATTACAAGTGACACACACAATTGTTTTCCCTGCATAAGTTCCGCAACTTTAAAGAGCTTACTGACAGTTCCCTCCAAAGTGAAGACATGCAGCTGACAGAGCTGTCTCAATTTTATTCAGCTCCAGTAGGAGGGCTCCCTTGCTTTTCTTTTAAAAATCCATTCAATTTAATTCCTTGCTTCCCTGAGGACATCAGGCAAGACTAAATGCTGAGAGGAGGGTGGATCTCTGTAAGCTGTCCTGATGGCATGCAGTGGAATAAGGACAGAGAGGGATAATATTGTCTGAAGAGCTGTAGCATTTCCACTTGGAAGTGTGACTTGACCTCACAGTTTTTTGCATATTACCAACAAGGGCTGAGCACTGTGCAATTAGAAATGTATATTTAACTTAAAAACACKTAAATGGGACAGTCTAGCAAAGTTTTGGCACTCTAGCCACATATGAGGCAGAAGGACCACAAGGGAGGAGCTGGTAGCTGAATCAGGAGACTTCACCTTGAGGAAAGATTCAGTTACCTTGTGCACAAAAGAGTTCACATCTCATGTTGTTGGAAACTTGCACATTATAGGTGTCCATCTACCTAAACTAATATATGATAGGTGAATAGAGAACAAGGTCTTCAAACTGATGCAAGGAGGTCTCTGAAGACCAGCACTTACATGTAACTGCACAATTCTTTACATCACTCTTCCCCAGAGGCACTCCAGRAGCATACGAAAGTCAGACTTCTCCAGTTACTTTATCTTGATTYTACATGTTTCTTACAACTTCAACTGTAGTTTATTTATCAGGGTCTGGRAACAGTGCTTAAAAGTGGTCTTTAAGTTCTATAGAGAAAAAAAATRGCCCTCACCCTTTTCTCAGGCATATCTCAACTGACAGGTACCAGCAAATTAAGTAGAAAGGACACTGAGTAGTAAATAAGGTGATTGCAACCTTTCCCAGCAGTTGTTTTTGACTGCTGACACCATAATATCTTATGACCCAGTGAATGGAGGTCAAGGGGAAGGAGATGGTGATAAGAATGTCATGGAAGGCAATTATTTCACTGCAGACATTTTAGCATCTTGCCTACTGTTCTGCCTGCTTATACTGTGGCAGACTTCTGCTAATTCAGTTTGACAATAAACTTTGAGAACTGTCAAGTGCTGAGATATCTCTGTGTATCTGCATTCATGTCTGCTTATTGTAACCTGTCAGATAACTTTACATCCCACAGGTTAAGAAGAAAATCTAGTTTTCTGCTTGGTATTGTCCTTGCATCATTCATGATGGACTTTCATGGCAAATTAAATTTTGAAGAGTCACAAGTAATTTACAACTGCATTTGCCTATCTTTCATAGACAGCTACTGCTTATTGCTGTGGGCTATCCTTCTGTTTCTCTAGAGATCTGCCTGCCATATAATTTTCCCTTATCTACATCTGCAATATGTATGCTTCCCATTTTTKTACATTTATTTATCTATTTATATTCCCTCTGTCTTTTCTCATGTATGCATGTTTATGTAAGGGAAGAGAAGTATGTCACTATCTGTCTTCATGCATCAGCAAAACCAAGTCTGTTTCTTGAGAAGAGAACCATGAGGAACACAAGAAATCTCAGAAATCATAGGTTTCACATACAACATATTMAAATACCAGCTGTAGCCGTCAAGGGGAACCAGGTGTCTAGGTGGCTTTTTGTTCTCATGAAAACCTGTTTCAGGGTCTCTGACTATTCCTCTGAAGACACCAGGGGCCTGAAAGTCTCTTTCAGTGAAGAAAAATGTAAGCAACCACCTGCCGCCTGCTCCATGGGAAGGTGGAAGCAAAAGAGCCAGTTGGACGGGACTACCCAGCACAGCAAGGTGCTGAGGAGACACTTGGGTTCAGGCCTTTTGTGAGAAATATTTCATGTATCTTTTGCCTRTGGGAATTACAAAGCAAGCAAAAAGTTAATTTTGGTACTGATGTCATCTGCCCCTTAAAATTCAAGGTCATTCTTACGACTTCAAGCCAACAGAAGGAACAAAATGAAAACAAGCCACTGGCAAGGACTAAACTGGTCACTAAAAGCATGAAGAAGCTATCTTTTCACCAGCTCTGATGAGCATTGCTAGTCCATGTTTATTGGTTGTGATGGCTTTAATCATATGCTGGCTGTTTACATACATAATGGAGGTGTTATTTCTGCCTGGAGGTGGATAGTACAAAATTGAGAGAAAGGAGAAAATCTGAATTCTCTATTCAAATATATCCCATAGCAGAAGATGACATTTWTGAGGAAAGATAAGGGCATGGTCCTTTGGAAGAGAGAAGATAAATTGCAATTGTTTTATTGGCTTCCTTGAATGAAAGCAGAGAATGAGGCWAACTGGTAGTGGGTAGCAGAAGAAAAGGGAGGATGCATGAGATTTTACTCTGGTTTTTGGTTGCATCCTCTGGCAGTTTATATGAAGCTRCTTAGACCTACAGATGACAACTTCTACACATATGTTTCCTTGGATGCTGTGGTTTTCAAGCTGTGGACCTCTGATCCCTAACAAATATAGTTAATGTCTCAGGTACAGGGGATGTAAGAATTGCTTATACACATAAAAATAGGCCAGACATCACTGAGTACAGATTGAGAGCTGCTGCACAAATGCATGCTTACACATAATATTCACCATCACTACTTCACAGAAATAAATAAATGTTAAGCCTCCTCCCTGACATCTCTGCAGAATAAAAAGAAATCATTTAATTCTTGCTTTCAAGTTAGCAAGAAATGGAAGGYAGATTTAGAAGACATAGTAAGCAGCTATTTCAGTGCAAACCCAAAAGAAATGTRTTACAGGAAAATTGCAAGTTACTGCCTAGGGCACAAGAATCTGACATGTCAGTCTCCAGAAATGAAAACACACTCCTGACATTCAAGGTTTTCCTGAAACATACATAGTGAGATTTTGTCTAGTATTAACTACATTTTTTTAAGCTTAATGTGTAACAGAAACAATCAGTTGCCTTGTAAAGAGAATTTGCACTAATTYACTGCCAAATTATTTCTCGCTAATTTGGTATCATGGATGTTGGTTTGTATCAGCTGACACTAAGTAGGACAAAAATATATAATATCAATGCAAAATGAGTGATTTACTACTCCAGACAGCACTTACAGACAATTTCTGCACAGTATTGGCTGTCTTTTCACTTAACAATCAGTGTGTAATTCAAGGCTTTCAAAATATATGTGCRCACCAGCAAATTCATGGAACCATTAAGTGAAAGCGCAACTACCTCTCTTTTTTTCACTGAAGACTAGAAAAATGGAACTGAAATTTGGTTTATTTGAGGGCAGTTTTCAACAGCTACAGGTTAGTGTAAAATTGAGTAGGTGCGAAGGTCAGGAACAAAAGGTTATAATGATTGGGGTGACAGCAGACTGGGGACCTGTCAC
Source organism: Alauda arvensis (assembly GCA_902810485.1). Lineage (NCBI taxonomy): Eukaryota > Metazoa > Chordata > Aves > Passeriformes > Alaudidae > Alauda > Alauda arvensis. Next base: position 2,509,017 of record CADDXX010000045.1, read on the forward strand.
TAGTGGGTTCCACAGGGCTCCATTCTCAGCCCTGGGCTCTTCAGCATCTTCATAAATTACTTAGGTGCAGGACTGGAAGCGATACAGAGCAAGTTSACAGATGATACAAAACTTGGAGGAGCTGTTGCCTCYRTCAAAGGCAGGAAGGCCCTGCAGAGAGACCTTGATAAATCAGAGGGCTGAGGAATCACCAGCTGTATGAAGTTCYRCAATGGAAAGTGCTGGATTCTGCTCCTGGGAWGGGACAACCTTGGATGTACAGACAGACTGGGGAATGAGATGCTGGAAAGCAGTGCCATGGAAAGGGACCTGGGGTTCCAGGTCAATGGCAAGTTGAACATGTGTCAGCAGTACCCTGACAGCCAGGAGGACCAATCCTGTCCTGGGGACATCAGGCACAGCGTGGCCAGCAGGGCAAGGGAGGGGGATTGTCCTACTCTGCTTTGCACTGGGGCTGCCTCACCTCCAGTGCTGGGGCAGTTTTGGGCACCAGAAGAAAGATACTAAACYATCAGAGACCATCCAAAATAGTGCCACAAAGATCATGAAGGGCCTTGAGGAGAAATCATATTAGGATTGGCTGAGGTCACTTGGTCTGTTCAGCCTGYAGCAGACTGAGGGGAGACCCCACTCCAGTTACAACTTCCTCATGAGGGGAAGAGGAGGGGCAGGCACTCATCTCTCCTCTCTGGTGACCAGTGACAGAACCCAGGGAATGGCCTGAAGTTGTGTYRGGGAAGATTTGGGTTGGATATCAGGAAAAGGCTCTTCACCAGGGGGTGGTTGGACACTGGAACAGGCTTCCCAGGRAAGTGGTCACAGCACGCAGCCYGACAAAGTTCAAAAAGYATTTGGGCAATATTCTCAGGCRCATGGTGTGACTCTTGGGGAGTGTCCTGTGCAGGGTCAGGAGCTGGACTCAATGATCCTTGTGGGTCCCTTCTGACTCAGCATATTCTGTGATTCTGTGTAGTCTACTGATATTTTGTCTTCTATTCAAATCTCACATTAAATGAAAGGCACTGGAAAACGTCTTTCTGCCTCTCATCTCTTCATCATTTAACTGAAGTTCATGAGGCTTGTTTATATTCTGGATGAGTCAAGAATTTCTTGKAAAAGTTCAAAGGGGAAAAGTCCATGTTTTTCTTTAGAGGAAAAAAAAAGTCAAAGACCAAAGTATTTTGGCACAAAACCAAACAATAKATACTATTTTTGCCAAGTCATCTGAGAGTTGGTTTAAACCCCTGATGTCCCCTGATTCTATGCAGGAAGTTCACTTCTTGAGCCGCACCTCTTATCTAGTGTCTGTGGTCGTGGAAGTGTGGGAGCAAACCTCTTTTGTGAATTAGATGATGACAGAAAGGAAACCAAYAACAGCATGAAATATCACATCAGGCTACTCAAGCAAAATGCAAGAGAAGCCAGGTTTAAAGGTATTTCATGCTYCCTCCGGCATACTCCCAGAAACAGATGTGGGCATTCTTGTAAGATCCCATATTTCTGCTGAAAAAAAACTCAAACATTTTGCAATACAATTTCTGGCCTTTGGTTTCAGCCATTGAGATGAGTCATCCACCTCACACACAGGTATCTATTAATATTCAAATTGATATAAGGACCATTTGAAATTCTAATGAGCTGGGGTACATGTAACAAGCTTCTATTTACTTATGTGGAGACCTAGCTTTATGGGTATCACATTCTCCTACTGCATTTTTTAAGAGGGAAGGGAGTATATTTTGCTTTAACACTGTCCTCAACTACAGATATTTTTAAAAAGCTTTTTTGCGTAACATGTGTTCTTGAAATTTTCCATGTAGGCTCACAAAAGTAAGTGAATGAAGTTTGCTGTTGTAATGWATGTGTTTCTAATAAATGTCTTATGAAATTCATATATGCAGCCTACAGCAAAAAGCTCTGTAATTATCTGACAGCTAGTTTTTGGATTTTTTTGTGTATTCCTTCTTGCTAAAGCCACAATTGCTTGTTATCACTGCTATGTTGTTTGCTTTGTTAGTGAGCTTTTCAAGCAGGATGGTGTCCACATGGTGACGGTAGAAGAGGCATCATAATGAAAAACTCCTTTTCTTCACTCCTTAATGTCTCTTGAGTGCTGCCCTGATGAKATGAGACTGGGAGACCAACAAGAACCAATGAGAAAATGGTTGTGTGTCTCAGAGCATGGTGGAGTTAACAGAGGGGTCACAGAATCAGAAGCTCCATGCACTGATGCAGTTCGTATGCCACAGTGATTATTAATAGTCCCTATGTATTAAGGGACTAAYACAGACTTGGTGCTGGCTTATGACTAAAAGAACAGCTAGCTGGAAGGAAGCTAAGCCCCCTCTCTAACAGCAATACAGACTGTTGCTGTCCATTCTCATATTTTGTGACTACAGAAGCCYATAGTATCAGTGACAAACTCAATAAGCTATTTCAGATCCCATCAGGCAGCTCTGCTGTTTCCAAATTTTCAAGGGATAGYTTCCAAGTTCACCAACCCTCTCCTCTTTTAATACAGAGTGGGAAGGATGAASACCTTTTGAATAAATCATATTTGAAGTTTCTAGGCCAAACCATTCATGAACTGTTGCATGTCAGGAGAGCAAGAATTACTTCAAATTGTTCCAGATATGACTGAAACCAAAAGTTTCAAGCTCCCTATTTCACAAGCTGTTTCTCTGCTTTTCTTGCAGTGTACCCACAAATAAATTACCCCCCTCTGGAGACTGTACACGTGACAAACTTTTCAGAATATGAAGTGAGACAAACTGTAAATTCTCAGAAATTCTGCTRGTAAGTGCTTTGGAGGTGCCTTCATATATTATCTAATTATTAGACTTTTAAATTAAACTGGCTSAGAATAAATAAATTCTTGCTACAATTTTAATTATGCAGAGGTTACTTCTTCTCACTAATCAAAATCTTGACTGAAGCCCAAGTATTCACAATAGGTCATCATGATCTSAATCAGTGAGTTGTCACAGGTGGGATGCTAAATTGTCCTTCCTTCATTACATTTAATGAAAATGTGTGTGCCAAGGAAATTGCTTTGAATAGAGATGAACAATTAAGAGAACCAAATGTATATAGGCAAGGGGGGAGGGAAAAGTGTTCCTGCTGAATGTGTTAGATGTGTTTAGGTGAGCTTCTCATTTCAAAGCAAAATTCCTGTTGCTCTGTTTTCTAGATTGTAACCCCAGAGCATAAGCAGCTCTGCTGGGATACGAACCTTCAGGGAGGGAAGGATAAGGAGGGCTTGCCCAAGACAAAAGGGATAGAAATAGGGAGAAGGAATTGCAACTGTGAAACAAATAATTAGAGGAGAGGGACCAGCAACCTCATGAGGAGGAAAGAAGAGTGGAAAGAATGCTGAAGGGTCACAGAATGATTATAGTTTCAGCTGCCAAATTGGGAAATTCTTTATTTTATTTTTTTCTTACGTGCACAGAGTGCACACAGTCAGTCTGTCTGTGTAACTTTGAATCCCTTCCCCCAATGACTGTTGAACCTGCTGACTGGTTTCAATTAAATTTAATWAAAATGAAAAAGACATAGGAGATAATTAAGTTCTTAATTTTTAATGCAAATTGCTGCCTAGGAAGAAGAGATTTGGAGAGCCATAAATGTAAAAAAAAAAAACTGTGAGAGAAGTCAGCATTTTACTGGAGAGTAGAGAATCCATGCAGAATCCATCATGGATCAATTGGCCAAACACAGGCAACACTTCAATCAGAAGTTATATTCCCCTGGAAAYTGCAGCTGAGCACAACACACAAATTCAAATAGCTTATTCTGGTATTCATTTCTTTGTTATCATCAGTGAAAACTCAAGTAGCCTCCCTGAGTTTTTGAAATTATGTTGATAGAAAGACCAAGTTTTTCAGGGTTGTGGGCTCTGCAATTAGTGTGTCGCCCAGGAATTCCTCCTCAGATATAGAAATTACCTTTTGGATATGATTACTACTGACAATGTACAAAGAAGTTCCACATACCTGTGTTTAGGACTGCCAGAGATTATATCTGCTGAAAAATGCAAAACTATAGACAGTAAAACCAACTCTGAAGTTGCTGACACTKAAATGGCTAGATATAAAGGAACATATAGCTTAACATGAAACCAAAGTCAGCTATTTCTCTTCATACCTGTACAGATACACTCCTGGTTTATTCCAGTTAAGGTAATCACTAGTATTTACAATAAAGCTTGCAATTTTCTGCCAACTGCAACCTGATCATAACAGACACAAACAAACCTTGAACTAATTTGGTTTACTTTGCTAGAAGAGATTTAAGCACTCTGAATGAGATTCTCAGGTAGTGAAAACCACTTTTCTGTGCTGATTTTCATTATTGATGCCAATTAACATTAGCAGAGAAAGTACCTTCTTTTGTTTATTCACCATGTCTCTCATTATCCCTCATCACAGCTCCTAATATGGATGCAGCCTAATGAAAAATATTCAGTTCATACAAAACAACAAGAAGAAACCTACATACCCACCAGCTGCATTTCTTTCCCTCTGCCCTTTTTCYAGTTTTAATTTTCATAAAGGAAGTAAACTATAAAACCGTGAAAGGAGTCAGAGCTTTCTGCAAAGAAAACACAGGTACAAGCACACTKATATGATATTGCTAGATAATTCATATAAACTTTCAAGGCCACAAAAGTATATCTGTCCATTTGCTCCAAATGACACAGTTCATCATTCTCTCCTYCCTCAATTTACAATGCCCAGAATCCAATTTTTTTCACTCTCTGGGTTTAAAAATATGCTTGTAATTACTATTCAAGCCCCTTTCTTATTTGTAGAATATTGTGTCTGGGGTTTCAAAGACATAAGGGAGTTACATGCATGACTCTCTGAGACTGCTTTGAAACTTCAGCTCATGGCASTCAGAGATTATTTATTAGGCAGTGTGTACATACATCCCATATAGGCTCATAAACYATGTTGCTAAACACTTCCATACATGAACTCTCCCTAGCATATATCTTCTATGCATTTCATAATTCAAATTTATTGGATTGATCACTCTGAATCTAATAGATATAGTATTGTGCTGCTTCTTCACATAATACTGGTACAATGTTTTACCAGCCTCTGACATAACCAAAATAATCYTCTGATTATAGTCCATTCAGAGTCCTTTACAACATATTTGAGCAAAACCTGCAATTGAAGTCCAACAGTGTACTTCTTTCAGAACCAAACAAAGAGCAGAAGAAAGCATATAAAAGAAAAATAAATTAAGAAACTGTAATGGTAAATGATGGAGGGTTATGTAGCCATGGGGTACTTGGTGACAGACTGCAAACTGTTCATCTTCAGCCATTCTGACTTTTTTGARCAGTAGAACTATTGTAAAGATAGCAAGATATTGGTTTTCTTATCACTAGCTGGACTGTAGCAAACAGCCATAACTCTTCTCGTGAAGCTTTTTGTTTRGGAATAATGCAAATTTCCTCATTACAATCAGATGGGATGGTTGTTAATATATTTGCATAATTAGAAGCTATTTTCCTTAAATACAGTTTATGCATGAACTTTCCAAGGAGATTTATCTACTGGCATAACACTGAGTCATTTTCATCTGGAGGGACATGCTGAAGGTTACACAATTCAACATTTTAATTTAGTTTTAAAGATGAACCACCTCATGCCGTACACATGGTAAGAATTTTGGTCCCAATCCAGGTATGTGCTAAGGGCACTTCGCTGACTTCAAGTGTATGAGTGCTCCCAAGGGCAAACATGCCAAAATGAATTTCAAAGCCATAAATGATCAGCACCCAGCAGGAATTATGCCCCCTCACTGATATATTGAAGTGCTTCCTATGCAATTGAGTTTGCATAACGAGGTGTCAGATGGAGCCATTTTCTTCTTTTGAAGATAAGCCCCCCTTTGCCTTCAGAATAAATAACTTCTAGGACTAAATATGAAACATAAAAATTTATTGGTGAGAATCTTAAGATATTTGATCCAACCTCAGTTAAAACATTCTTGTACCATATATCGTGTCTACTTAARTCCCAGCAAAGCCAGTAACCATAAAGTATTTYCAAGGATCTGTCTATAACTTACTTCCCCTATTCTGCACTCAAGCAAGACCTAGGATCAGAATTACAATTCTCTGCCTCCCTTGGCTACTAATTTTTGTGCAGAAGAGCATAATTCTGCCTGGGGCCCCTGAAATGCCAAGACCAAAGAGTAGGTCTGCACCRAAGTAGTTGTACCAACTTCAGTAGTGGTTCTAAACATGATTGGAGGGTAGTAACGTTTTGGTTTGAAATGGATTATGTGGGTCAGTGTAAAACAACAAATCTCTTAGCATAGGCTAGATGCAAAGAAAAGCTTTTCAGGATAATGCATGTCTCAGTAGAAAGCCCATCAAGTGACAGCAGAYAAGACAATTGTCCCCATGACTGGTCTTGAATTCTGAAATCATCATTGCTCAGCCATACTAGAGAGACCCTCACAGCCAGAGCTAACAAGATTAGTGTGATTTTATTTGGCATTTGAATTTTTTGTTGTTGGTTTTTTCTTTCCCATACAAATGGCTTCAGCTTTTCATCAGACTGTAGTTATTGTTTATTATCCTTGCACAGTTTGTGCCTAAGTACTTTTAAGGGCAAAAGAATGCCTACCATAAGGCGGGAAGATAAAACAAAATTGTATTCTTTAAAATAACAAAAAAGGCTCAAAATAAGGCTTGAGATCTCTTGTGAAATCATTGACCTCGACTATAAACCCTGCAATGAAGTGAGTTTTTGGTAAGCGTGGTGAACATGAAGTATGGCAGTAAAGGAGGGATGGTCTGCRTTCTTCCCACATGGTGCCTCAGGTGGGGGGACAAGCTGCTGCAGACAAGCACCAAATGCTGTTTCACAGCTCAYCATTTCTGGGAAATAAAATGTCCCAACTTGAGCTCCAGAGGGAGAGGTTTCCCTTTGTAATGAACCAAGAACAGTAAAGTAAGTTGAAAAAGATAAAAATAATAGGGAGATCACAGCAGTTAAGAAGGTCATACTGTTTCAGGACTGTGGAGGGAAGGGATATTCATTCAGGGAAAATTAGCTGAAAGAGTATGGGTGACTGCTATGAGATCCTGAATATGGTACCTGCCTCTGGAATGACTGGCTGCAGACCTGTGAGCAGCTTTTATGACATGGTTTTCTCAGTCATTTTCTTGATCTCACGGATGCTCTTAAATTTTGAGCACAGTGGCAAGTAGAACATGTGCTGTTTTCATTTAAAGGAACAGGAAATTTTGCCACTGCCTATTGCTGTTCAGGGAAGGTAGAATTTGACACTCATGATTTCTCCACAAGGGTTTTGGTAGGAGAACTGGGATATAGGGATTTCTGCCACAGGGAGCATGCTATGTCCTATCCCTTCTTCTGCCAGGATGCTGGTTGGGATGAGACATTTCTTGGAAACAAGAGTCTCCAAAGATATGACAGGACCATTGAAAGTGCTAGGAGGTCCTGCCTTTTCTTTAAGCTCTTGAAGGCACAAAGAAGGTCTCCAGAGGTGAGAAAGGAAAGACTCCCTCTCACAGAGTTCTCAAAGTGTGGTTTTCCCAGTGGCCCTAAAGGGAAGTTTGAACCTCTGAGCTGTAGCMTTAATTGCCAGAGCTAAGATTGGGTAACATCAAGAAAGAAGTGACATTGTATATTAAAACCTGTCTTTTCATATCTCTCTGGACATAATGTGACTTGACATCATATCCTCATCCAACAGAGCATCCAGAGATGGCAATAGAAATAGCTTATGCAAGTACTTGGAGATGCTGAAACCCCTAAGTACATCAGGGACTCAGCAAGCTAAGGGACAGGTCAAGCTCCCAGCATGAACGTTGCTCACAGCTGCAGTGAGATGAAGAGGCTGCCTTCTGGGGATGTCATTCAGGGTCATGAGGTGGAACCCACACAGAAATCAAGTGGCCTTKGCAAAGCTTCCTGCTGTGACCAAAAGGACAGAGTTCAAACCCTTTAGGAGCCAGCCATGGCCTAATGGGACACAAGAGATTGGAGGTGTAAAAATGGACYACTGTATAATGGGTTTTGAAGGGAAAAACTGTGCTGTTCATGTTGTTTAAAGTAGCTTGGTACCATAGCAGTCTGTTGTTTTAYTTAATGACATGTAATTAACTGCCAGTCAACTATATATTCAGGATCAATATTAGCAATACAATGGATAAATAAGATCAGATACTTAAAACATATTACAGTGCAAACCTGATTTTGCAGCATCTTTTTACAACTAKTCCAAATTTTCAAATTACATGTCTGCCAGTAGGATCCCTCATCACACAAAGGACATGCAAGCTTCCCTTTTTCTTTGGGGGCTACAAGTGCTTGAGTGTTTAGTTGTATCCTTATCCCCCCTCTACAACCTGTTAATGCTGATGAAAAGCCCCCCATGAGGCCACACACCTATGCAYCCCTATGTACCAGGCTGCTCCAATAGTGCTGTGAGGATGCAGCTCTCTCCGGCATGGGATGAGGTCACAATCCCACAGGGACAACTCCTTGCACAGTCAGTCCAAGTTATTTTGACATCAACTGTGCCTTGTACTAGCTATTTTGGTATGGTGAATGCAAAGTGATGTTATGTGTTTGGTTTGCTGACTTTTTCCTTTTAATTAGTCAAAAAATGGTTGCACTTAGTTGTTTTGCGGATTCARTGTAAAAATTCACCAGGAAAATCTCACTTGGCTAAGTCATGTTTGTGGTCTCTCCTGGTTCTTCTGGTCTCTGGCTAAGAGTGCAGTGTGTGTATGTGTTAGGAGAAGAAATCATGTGGGAGAGAAAGAACTTGTTTGTTTTACAGTAGAGAGGATACTGTCTAAATCACAGTTGTATTTCCAGTGCCTAGAAGCTAAGATGMTTCTTTCTATTGCAGTTCTTCCATATGAATGTAAATAATTCCTCAAAAGCACAGTACCTGTTTCATAAAATGTGACTTTAATAAAAAGATATTTTCCTTCAAGTGGGTTATTTAATCTTTAGTGAGAAATTGAATGGATGTAATACAGAATAGATGAGGGTAATGATTTTAAAATAGCCCCATCAAGCCAGTTATTGCCCTGAGGTGTTACAAATAAATGAAAATGAACTGACTGTTTAATGATCATATTTACTCTCTTCTTACTGTAACTGCTAAAGGTTCCTGTGTCTCTGTGGTCTTTTGATAACYTTCTTTGCCCCCTGACTCAAGAAAGTCAATATATGCATGCTTACTCAAAAAGCCCAAAACAGGGAAGTTTTATGAACAGGAGGAAAACAGGAGGGACTGTAGAGACAGTAGGGATAAATTCACTGGGGGCACACGACAGACTTCAGGTAAATGTGTTATTTCTCCCATTTCCAGGGCATGCTCCACTGAGAAGTCTCACATCAGAGCCTGGTTTCACACATTTGTGTAGCGCTGGACTAAGTGAGAACAAGCACTGTTAGAAACACCATGTCTCCTGAGCCTTTGGGCCAAAGCTTTCAGCTACCTTTTAGCTGTTCAAGGGGATAGTTAGAGATGCAGCTCATGGAATGGTTCTGCTGCTTATAGTGCTGCTCTGTGCCCAGAGACTGGGGCATGTGTTGAATAGGCTTGCACTAGGCATCTCTGAAAGCCAAGATGCAATCACTTTGTGAAATTAAAGCTAATTTCCTCCACTGTTAAAAACAATGTACACGATCACTGCCACCAAATGATTATATTTAAAGTCAAAGGATGCAGAGGGAATGCCAATTCTTTTGGTCTGCATTCAGTTGCAGCTGTGAGGGATTAAGGGTTGTTTAAAAAYCTCTTAAATGCTTGCCAAAAGGTTCTAATCACTAGAACCAATAGGTGCTTATCATTCCATGCATTGTTCAAGATATTAGAAATTACATGGCCACAGATGATGACATTCTTCACACAAAAGGAGTATGTGGGAAGCCCAGCAGAAAGGATTTGAGGTCCTTCCATCCACTTTTACTATGTTTGTTGCTGGAAGCCTTTTCATCTGCATCTTCAAGCATCTGCACAGAAGCAAATATTAACCCAAATCACACTGTGGCTAGACCCAGCAAACCTGYCGAGCCTGAGAGTTTAACCTGGAGAAATCTACAGAGAAAGTGAAGAGTAGAAACTTATGTTCCATTCCCCTCACCTCTTAATATATGTATACTATGCCTCAGGCTGCAGCACTTATTATTTTCTTCAGAACCCATTTTCTAAAATGTGCAGTTTTCATGCAGACCATGACTTCTCTTTGCAAAACTTTGTAAAAATTAAGTTTCTTCTTTTCAGCAAGATGAAGAGAGAAAATTGGTAGGTTTGCAAAGTAGATTAGCAAAGTAAAGGTACACAGCACCAGAGTAACTGGCAGTGCTGGGTAGAAATTGCAGGGTTCATGTGAAGTCAAATAGCAGACTTCAGGATTCGAAGGAGTTTCAGTTTTACCCCTCTCTTTTCACTTGATTAGCMTTCTCCATGACAAGCTGGATTTTCAGGTGAAGATGCTTGTCCATTTCATTGTTGGCCAACAGGTGTATTTTTGTAAGAACATTTGAGAAAAATCCGTTCAAGTTTCTCAGCTCAAGGAGAAGACCCCTATTTACTCATCCCACTAGATTTTGGTCACTTCCTGCAGCAGGCTGAAAAAAACCTTCCCTCAGCACAAAAAGAAAATCATCACCGTTTCTTTCCTTCCTTACCCACAGGTAATTAAAAAGCTCCTAAATCTGCAGCTCGGGGTGTCTGTTGTGAGGTTGCACAAGGTGCACRTCCATGTTCAGCCTGCAGAGCGGGCTAGATAAGGAAGTCTGAAAGACTTAAATGTCGCTCACAGTCAATCAGTATCAACCAGGAATTTCGGCAGACCTAATTGACCTTTTGTGACACCACAATGAATATACTCTCTGCCCAAAATAGCTGCCTCTGGGACAATTTGCATGAGAGATATGCATGCATTCACATCGAACTGAGCAGCTTCAAATGCAGAAGCTTAGAAGCTCAAGTGGTGAAACTTTTAATAACGCATTTCAGCTCCCTGCCCCCAACTTTTCCATCAATATTCCCACATTCTCTCCCCTTTAAATAGGAACATCAAGTGCAAATAAATAAAACATTAGACTGATAAAATTACTTATATTTTGGCAGCAGCTGGAGGCCCTGATAAATACCTCATGATTCTAGGTCCTGTATGAACAGGCAGCAGAGACAGTGTTGGCTCCAGAGACAGAAAGCTGAAGTTTCTGAGAAGATGCAAGCAGCCACTGGGGAGGAATGTGAGGAAAGATAGAACAGAATAGGCAGCTGTRTTTTCTTCCATTAGTAAACATGGAACACTTCCGGGGTTTTCACTTTATATTTTTTATTTGTATAAGTAGGCATAAGCTATTATTTATTGCACTAAATATTATAATTGAAGGTTCTTTGAACATGCTGGGTGTTATGAAAAWTGACTTTTCAGAATTGCAGTGTGGGTGCCAGAAGCCTAATACTACTTTGGACTCCTGTTTGCTATTTGTCAACAGGGGAAGAAACTTCTAAGTGTGGCTGTTCAGAAAGGCTATTAACATGACTTCTGAACTGTGTTGTTAATTATCCAAGCAGAATTTGCATAAACAAGCTTGGACATTCAGTGAAAGAMTTGTCACAGTAAAATGGGTCAGAACATTGCAGCAAAAGGAACAGTTGCAAGTGTTCCAGGGTGCTGGGAGCAGACAGTCAGTGCTGGTCACAGAACCTGGCAAATTCTATCCGTAACACCAGATTCTATTAGAAAACACACAGCGAAAGGAGAACATTGGAATTTTTATGCAACTTAATGCTTCTGGATTAAGAATTCCAGTCTTTGTGATCTCTCTTAACCTCACAATTTGCTCAAGGAGTCTTCTATTATATGATCACTCTGAAAAATATATATGGGCCAGTTATTGGAGTAGACGAAAAAGTATTTGTCCTTTTGTTTAAGAGAGACATTTCTACAGACAATCTAAATGGAGATAATATAATCATTGGTACTTGACAGTTGCTACTGCTATTATCCAATATTAACTTGCAAAGAAGCTTGCATCAATCTTTGGYCTCCTTTGTTAAATAAAAGAAATGTCTCTGTTCACTCTGTCACTTCATTCATACCAAAAAAATTTCAGAGCTATTTTCTCTAAATGCATCTTACTTTGAAAAAGAAGTCTSAGCTTTGTTTTGATCAAGCTTCACCAAAATACATGCTCTGGAAGAGCTTTTCAGTGTTGCCTATGAGCAAATCTGCCATGTGAGCCCTGTGCAAAGAAGCACACCCTTATCCATGCCCTCCAGGGCAACAAAGCCTTTAGCTGGGGGTTTCATCTTCTAAAATTACTGTAAATTGAGTTCACAAGACACAAGTCAGTGGGAAACCCAGGCCTTGTTAGCCWTACTGCTCATGGGGCCAACTTGATTTTTAATATGAGGATGAAAAAAAGCTATTAAAACCCTAACTTTATACTCTGAAATTGGTTCTTTTCTTTGCTATGTGAAAATTTGCATGTGGTTATGCTAATCTGGACTTACCAGTATGGGAGCTGCACATCCTGCTTAATGGTAACCACACTTAAGAACGAGACTGAATGTGATCTCCCCAGTGCTAAACTCTTTTGAAAAACTGCAGACGTTTATTTTGGGAGCCTARTAAAGGCTTAGAAGTCCAACTCCTGGCACTTCTTTGTGCAGATCTCTGTCCTCCATGTGTCAGTTATAGTGATACTCGGGGCTCTATGCCTGTGCTGTCAGGGTATTGTAGGTACACACTACAGGTGGCTTTTCCTRCCTGGTCCCCTTGATGCTATTCTTCCAGAACAAATTTCAGGGCTTGGCTAGAAGAAAATACAGGTGCTGTAGAGCAATGWGTCTGCCTCAGGCCTGAGTGCTGCACTTCCGCTTCTTAAAAAGCAGCTTCTGCAGGGATCCTGCCTCCCTGCTCCTCAACCTGGCAAATCCCACACAGCATGAATTTGCTCAGCCCTTCTGGTGGGATTTCACTTTCACCCACAGCCACTTCTGGCCTCATCTCTCTGCATTAGCATATTCCAAGCAATGAGTGGCAGCTGGGTTATTGAACTGCACCAAAGGACCTCTTAGGGAAATTGGCCCCTCTTTCCCTCTGYTTCTTTCTGACAAGATACGTATTTGTTCAAGTGATACTGTTAACTTCATCACTTTAATGTATTGCTTCCTCTTTAAGGCTGCAGTAAGAAAAAATGATGCTATCATTATAAGCTTATCTATTAAAAGAACCATAGAAGAATCACTTTGGAAAACTAAACAAACAAACAAACAAAACACCCCCCATCTCAATTCCTTCTCAGATGAGTTAAATTGTGATTCTGAAATATCAGTAGAAAGCTGAGACACCACAGACAGAGCATTAGAGTTCATTGATGATGTCGGAAACAACTGTTGAGAGCAGAAAGCCTTTTCTCCTGCAAATCTTCTGTCAAACTCAGTACATCTAACAACAGCACTATTTTGTGTGGGATGGCAGAACAACAGAGTGGATTCTAAAGTTGAAACCCTGTGRCACAGCCTACAGCAGTGTTTTGGGCTGGTTTGCAAGTCCTCTTCTTTAAGTAGTACAATGACAAGGGATAAGAAGTTGAAGCATCACCAGCTCTTATGGTGTTTGTGAATGGTCACTCACAAAGTAAGGAGCAACCTGAATGCTCCATGAGTGAATCTTTCAGGAATGCAATGATGCTGTAGAGCAACATAAGGATTTGTGCCACAGCAGCATGGGTCATTTTAGAGGTGTTGCGCCCAGAAGTGCCAAGGACTGTGACCCTGAAAAAGGAAAGCTCTGATCTTACACTAGTACTGAGAAGCTTGYTCAACCTTGAAAGTCATCTCCATTAGAAGAGAAAAATAAGCTTGGAAAGGGGACAGAAAACATTGAGTTATCTGYTACTTGCAATTCTCCTATAAATAATGAGGAACAGGGAGAATGAAGTCCTGTCCTTGCAATAAATCTTGAATTGTGGATGGGTTGAAAAAAATTAGAAAGTAATAAGGWAAAAGCAATGGAAAAAAAGCCAAACAATTTAATGGTAGAAGAAAACAGAAAACAATTTTGTAAAAAAYGTAATTTTATAGAATCAAAATTTACTCCCATGTTTTTACCTGATGATTTTTTAAGTTCCTAATATGCCAAAACTTGGTCTTTCTTAAGCACCTGTTTTAGAAAGCCCCACCTTCATGACATATGAAATTAAAGTGAATATGAACAAGTGAAGAAGCCACTGTATTTTATATCTTGCTCAGGTGTCCAAGCCAAATSGTCATCATGCTCTTCAGAAAAAGGTTGTCCAACATGCCTATCTTTTGTTTATGTACAGCTAACAATCTAACATAAAGACAAAATCRGCAACTAGTTTCTTCTTCCCAGAGTGTTCTCTGGAATCTATCTTAATGGAAAAGTAATGCACAGAARGTTGAAGCAGATCAGAAATCAGGAACAGGGAGACTGGAAACTAATCAGAGAGGGTAGGAAACAAGAATTTTGGAAGAGGAGCGTGCTCATGATATCAGGTCATAAGGCGCTAAATGACACAGTGCTAAGGTCCAAATACTCTGGTAGTGATCTCTCTCTCACATTTGTATCCCTCTCATTTCTCTCCTTCTCTGTATTTAGGAAATCAGGAGACACACCAGCTCACAAGAACACTTCCAAGAGATATTTTCCCTAAAATAGACCTTCTTCCTTAAAAGACTCAGTGCTTTAGCTGGAAGATGACTTTTACCAAAGAGCACTTTGTATTGAAAAATATACTGAATTTCCMATATGTGCTTCTGATGTAGAGAAGCTCTAACTCAGCTGACACAGAGCAGATTACAGTATGTTGTTCCAGATTGTTCCAGCACAAAATTAGCTCTACCTTTCACAGTAATTAATTGCTTTTCTACAGGGGAAAAAAAACTTTGACACTTGGTTTTGAGTGAGTTTCATCAGATGCACTCTCCCCATCACTGTCTCCATGGTAAAGACTGAGCTGTTCTGCAATCACTCCTTTCTCCATCACAATCTCACTAAAGCAGAAAACCTAAAGCTGCTGAAGCTGAAGCAACAACTTCAAGCAGACAAAGCTAAGTTACCACTCTTTTCGTTCCCCTGATCATTCATGTCAATGACTGTTTCTTGGAGTCAGAGAGGAAACTTRAATGATGCAAAGGCTGAGAGAATGAATTGGAGGAGTAAAGGGAACAAGATTTAAATTTTGGAAGGAAAAAAGCTGTTATTCAGAGGAGCTGTTGACTCGTCTCTGCCACATTTCACACTTTTTTACCTGCTGCTTTAAAGAAAGATGTAAAGTGCTTTTAAGCTATTTTATGAGCACTAAGCTGCCAGCAGTAGAGGCCAAGGCTTTCTCTTTAACCTCTCAGTACAGAACAGGCTGTGCTGGCCTGTCCCTTATTATGCCAAATCATCTTTCCAAGTCCACTAATAATGTTTAGTGGCTTGAAAATGTAATGTTAGGCTACTGTGGAATTTGTGTCTAGTTGGGAGCTCCTTCTTTTTCTGTCTTTTTCTGCTGCTGCMACAGTGGCTGTTATGACAATTTGTAGTGTTAGTAAATATAAAACTTCAAAAGAATGAGATGTAGAGCTTTTCTTGACAATTTTTGAATGAAACATTTGGTTTCCAAAATTCAGCATGCCATCGTGTAACTTGTGTCTTCTAAACAGGAGGAGAAGCAAAAGTGCARCTATTCTGAAGATTTTAAATGAAAACAGACTGTTTCACTTCCAAAACATCAATGTGRTGAGCTGAGGTACAGTAGTTCAGGGGCCCACACTCTACATTCATTCTCTAGGATGGGCTTACATGGACCCAGTTCCCATTTTCCACTAGGATGACAGAACTGGCATGAGGCATCACCTGCTTCTACCAAGTTGGAGAATGTTATGCATGAARTCATGAGATGTCATTCCTGTTTGAAACTCAGTGTAAAGTGAGAACTACACAACAGCAGGCATGTGAATTAAAGTTTCAGTAACATCTTATGAAGAAAAGATTTGAATTTTGAAAATAAATAATTCATGTCTTGATTTATTTGAGTTCAAAGCACTAAACCTCTACCTGTTTTGACAAAGCAGACTTGTTTGACTCATGTCAAAACTTTCTGCACTGTGTTTTCCACTCAGGTCTAGCAAGAGGCAAGCCATGAYCTCTTTCCGTGTGTGCTAATAAAAYAACAAAAACTCTCAAGATACAGCAGATCAAACTGACCTAAGCAAACAGCTGATTTTTCCTGTCCTTAAGAAACTTGCCATTGAAAATAATATGAAATAATTATCACAATCAATAAAAGGATACTTTTTGGTTTTGTTTTCTTTTCTTTTGTTTTGTTTTTCTAAAATATTATCTGCAATGGAACAGATGCAAGATATTTAACCTAGCACTACCTACTAGGACAATTTGCTGAGAGCTCTTTCAACAGAGGATAGTAATTCAAAACACTTCAATTTTGGCTTTTTCTTATCCTTCACACTTTAATCCTTGCCCATATGTGCATGATGCTATGCACACTCATAAACTTTCCTTAGATGTGGACACTTTAATCTCATTTAAATGCTGATTTACTTCCCAGCATGAAACTGATTAAAAAAACCCAGAAATGTGGAGTTTATTATCAAAATGAGGGAGTTAGGCTTTTCTCTTTGTTTGGGTACCTTGCCTTCACTCTGTGGTAACTCTGCTTTTGAGGAGCATTACCCAAATCAGGAGTTAAGAAGCAGGGGTTTCGTTCCCACTCTTCCATGACCATATGACAGAAGTAGTAGGCTTGATCTGCCTTAGACCTGAGGAAAGAAYAGAATCTTCCTCTAAGGACCAAGAAAAAGGGGAAGAGATGCCAGCAACTCCTCCACCATTCTGTCTTATGGGCACAGTGCCYTTATTCCCATGGCAAGGGGCAAGAAGGGACTTGGGACTCATTTTCAGAAGGAGCTTGTTCACATATTCAGTGCGGGGTAACCTTCCCTACTTGCCCAGAGTGTGAAATAAGTGGGGAAATCACATGAGGATGCAACAATTTGCAGGATCAGATCTATGACAGAAGGCCAGATCCCAATAATAGTCCATAATTTAGGGCACTTTGGAAAATTGAAAAGAAAATCAAGGGATRCCTGTCTGGAGCAAAGACCCATGTGTGAGATAGCTGCTGTCCTAAACATGTCAAAATCATTGGATTAGCATGCTTGCTTTTCCACCATGACTTCCTCCTGCTGCAGTGAGGATCAGACCTCTGGGCTGCAATTGGCATCAGTGGCAGAGGTCAATCTATGTCAATCCAGAATGGTCAGACCCTGGTGGTTAGAAATCTCTCAAGAAATAAAGGTTCCATTCCTATGTCTTATCAAGTTCCTCAGTTTAAGGAATCCAGTGAGATTTAAAAGGTTATGAAAAGGTTACCTGCAGTGAAACAGATGCAAAGAAAGGGGCATATTTTAGGATGTCCCTCCTGTCCCCAGTATTACCTGTAACCTAAGTRTAAGTCTGAGCAACCTGGGCCTAGCTGGAATCATGGACAGCAAACTAGTTCTTCCATCTCTTTCTCTGCACATGCTGAGGGTCAGATGTGTAAAGGTTAGACTTTAAGACCAGATTTTTGTTCCTGAATCCTTTGATAAAATATGTCAGGAATAATGTTTAATTTTTCTTTTGTTTTTTCGTTGTTTTTTTTTTTTTAACCTAGTACACAAAAAAAGCCCCAAAACCTCATTTCAAAATTCATTTGGTATACTATGACTAAAGTGGAACATTGCAAATCATGAAGTTCAAAATTCAGATAGAGGCTTCAGAACTGCACAGGTGGCTASTGAGTCAGCTCTGGCCAAAATGACACTTACATACCATGCCTTTGTCTGCTTGTTGCCATGAGCCAAGAATTAGGACCYCTGAATAAACCACACCAGAATTATGAGCCACCAGTGCAGCATGGCAATGCAGGCATAGTCTCTGACAAAATTGCTTGCTCTCTGGCAACCTGAATTAAACAAGATGCAGCACTGGGGAGACATTATTGTTTTGTGGCTTTGTAYAAAGTGAGGTTATGCTGAGGAAAATGGTGATAAAAACAGCATTTCATGCACTAGGTCTCCCTGCCTTAATGGAAGCCCTTATTTTTACTGACACAAATAAAATCTTACTACTGTCAGCATTGTAGTCAGGCAAAAGTGAATTCTGTTCCATGTTGCCACATCCATCATGAAAACACACACTCCTCCTCCTTTTTGACCCCAGAATCATTGTTGTTAGTGATGGTGTATGAAACAGAAGGAACATAACTTGGTTGTGAGAAATTGCTTTGAACTTATATTTACTGGCAGGTGAAAGCCTTATTTTTGAGTTTTAAATGAAGCATGTTTCATAAGGAMGTCACTGAGAGAGATTAAGTMGGAAACACTAAGAATTCATTTTACAGACTCACTTTTCATACTGTAAGCATATTTTAAAAAGAAAAATGGGCTGWATTTAAAGTCTGATGAAAGGCCCCGGACTGACAATCCTGAGGAATAATGTCCTTGAGACACTGTACTCATAACTTCTGCCACAGTGGGAGTTTCTTGCTAATTACCAGCCACTCRAAGGGCCATGTTTCCCTTCCCTTCAGACTCCCATCTCATGTCAGAATGCCATCCTCAGGAGTGAAGTCCAGAAATGGTGGCAGGCAAGGCCAAATGAATGGGTGTWTTAACCTACCTGTCACATGCTCTTGTAGTGCAGTGACTTCAGGTAATCACAACAGCAATCTGTGCCTCTCTCCAGTTGCCATTTGAGCTGAGAGTTGAGCTCAGTGTTAGTACAACTACAATGCCTTGCTCTGGTCAGCAACCTATTGCTGTTGGTCAGCTTGTTGGTCCAGCAGCAATATGCTGGGACAAGCAAGGCAACCACTGCATTTTCATCCTGTCTTATTGTCCTGATTGCTTTCTGCAGACAGAGGCAGAAATTGTGACATTTCTGAAACCTCTGTCCACAAAGAAATTGATTTGAGACAATCAGCTTACTCAGGGTGGATACTGAAATGATTTACAATCACCTCACCCTGTTTGCTAGGGCTGCTGGGGAATGGGGAGCAAACACAGTGCTTCTCAGAGTTTACACTGAGTGGCATCTCCAAGAAAGGTACTGCTGCCAACCCTTGTGGATGAGTTGAAGGACATCCAAATTTGTTGACTGCTTGGAGATAACCTCTGCTTGCATGAGTCATGCAGTTGACATCCTTTGCATTAACTAAAATGACAAYATGCAACTAAGAAAGATCAAGATATCGCAAGTAGAACATGCACAAGTCAACAAAATAACATGTACCTGCATGAGAAGAGGAATCAGGRAAGCTAATTTTAAGTAGAATTTGTTTTCTTTGAATAATTTAATTTCTTAAAATGGATTTCCTAGTATCTCCTTTTAAAGCTRCAGTATTTCTTTTCTCTCTTTTTTCTTTTTACCCAAATAATCAGATTTGCCTTATTTCCATTGGAAAWCAGACTAAGATATGTTTGTAATTGGGGGCATTTCTTCTACCCTGKGAACTATGGCAAATCACTGCCAGATACCACAATGAAAGAGTGATACAAACCTGAAATTCCACCAGATCCATTTGTGACTCCACTATTCTGACTGCTGCTAGATGAAACAACGGTGGCATGATACTCTTTCACATGTGCACACAGCCTTGTCAAAGCCTGAAAAGGGACATGTTCCTGAGGGAGCTATCAAAGGTGCAGGGTATGTGGTTCTTCCAAGACAGGCAGTCAGCAGCCCTCCTGGGACGTAATCCATCTGACCTTTCAGATGTCATTTTATGTTACTGCATAGTACTTCCCTTTTTGCTTTTTTCCCCCTCTCTTTTTTCCCCAAGGTTTAACAAACACTGTGACTTTTGGGTAAGAAATGTTTCACTTATTCTCCCCTAGTCCAAAGAAGTAAAATTTTCATGCATTTTCACATTTTGGATAGTGCTGGGGAAAAAATCACTTCTTCCCTTTTCCCCCCCTGATTTATATGGCTTGTCTCCTCTGGGTTCTAGCTATGCATTATGCCTCTCATTTTCCATCAGTGGTTTATGACCACTGAGTCTGTCTGGCAAGTATACACCTTACATTTGTATATTATAGCACACAGAGGTCTGCTGGTGTCATGATTCTTCATGTGGATCTGTGACATCCTACAGTCTTTTACAGTGTTTAATGAGCCCTTCTCAAAAATTCGCATTTTTGTTCGATGCCTGGGCATTGTGTGTGTTTCTCAGCTGTGTTGATATTCTGACCTGCTGTACAATGCTGTCATGGATGTGGATAGATAATGTMTCCTTCATATGTAACCCTTCTTACTGAAGACCAATGATTCCCCAAAGAACAATTCTTGTGAGATTTTGCATGTGGCTTTGGAAAATGAAAAATTTGGAAGAACAAAGTACAGTGTTGTCCAGGGTATGCTCAGAGCCAGTGTAGCACCACCAGGCAAGAGTCCTRCCCTAGAGCTTTAACACAAAGAAAGTATCTGCTGCTGCTCTTGCCAAGAGAGCCCAAACATATTTTTCTTTCAATGTATTCTATATCTCAGGAGGCTGAATCAGTTCAAAAGCATAAGTGTCCTAGCAGTGAACACTAGACCAAAACTTCCTGGTGTTTTTACTGGGGACTTCAGAATATACAGGTTGTTTTTCTCATAAAACCACACAGGCAAAATCTTGGTACCCTTTGAAAACTAGGACTGAAYTATCCTGTTTTTTGTCAAGGAGACATGATGAACTCTCAGATGGGTGATTGTACTCCAGAACAAATAGCAGAACTTTTGGGTTTAGGGTAACAGCTGTTCAAGGTTAGCTAGCAAGTTTCTCAAAGCTAGACACAAGTAATTTGAGTTGAAATTACACATAGAGCTTAACTTTTAATAAGCTTTTAGACTTTTATTTTTATTTTACATGTGTTGCCTACTATTGCATTCAAACACCATCCCATCTTTGCCCACTAGTTTGACTTTCTAGCAGAAAGAAGGACCAGATGGAGTCTATTTAAGAAAGTCTGTGAAGGGGAAAATAACTTCTTAATTTTGTGGATTAAGGGGGGGAGGTTAAAACTTTTGTTAATGGTATTTGTAAGGTGAAGATGTTGCYCATGGTTCATTTTTTCAGGAGGGAAACTAATTTGGCTTTTATTAATTATGTTGCTAGTGGCCACAGATGGTTTCATTATTTATCAGAATAATAGTCTAGGGGAACAGTTTTTTGAAGGAAAAGGACAGAMTCRTCCTCTCATGAAGCTATTAATATAAGTATCTGTGCAATTACTTTGYTTGAGAGTATCTGTTTGAATATATTGGGCAAATTAATCTGCTGCACTGTATTTCTGAAACATGTTAGGGTTGAAGGTTTAGAATAAATAAATCCCATGTTTATTCAGACCCATGTTTCAAAAGCTCATTTCTGATCTTGTCGACATCACATAATTTTAAGAGTTTTAATTTGTAGAAGTTGCCCTTTTGTTCCTATAATACATCAGTAGTGACATGACAGTCATTACTGGTCTTTTCAAGTTTGCTGTTTTTCTTAGGAAGCTGGTATTGTTATTTGGTGTTGGAATTCYAGTTTCACAGCTGTCCTTCAGGTATTCTGTCTAGTTTTACCAGTCCAGATCTTYCTGCATTTAAACTCTTCACAGCTCATGCCAATTTATTCTGCTGCAGTGTGTTCTGTGTTGCTAGTTTGATGATATAGGGTTGTATCTAATTAGACTTTCGGAAAAAAATATTCAGGCAGGACATAATTGCTCATATTGGATTTGAAGCATCATGGTAAGYTATTTTTCACTTGCAAAACAGGTATTCTAAGTAAAAATGTATTTTTCACTGGAAATAAAAGTCACCAGACTGAGAGACGTCATAAAAACAGCTTGAAGACCTGTTTTTTACAATTTTTACATGAATTTAGAAGTTCCGGAATTAAAGAAATTTAAAAGGGTGAGAAATATTCTTAAAATGCACARTAAATGTTTCAAATAGGCCTACAATACTTCTGGTTGCTTTTCAAACTGGCATATTGTTTTTAATTATGTATATATTGTTACCCCTTAGCTTAACAAAGAAAGAACATAATAATGTACATCTTTTGCCTTGTGCCGTCTCCCTCTTTTACTAGGAAGTTTCTCATRTCTCATGTTCTTCCTAATTTTTTCTTTTTATTAAGATGTGCTGTGAAAAAACTACAAATGTCGGGAAAATGCATTAAGGAATAACACATGTGCAAACAAGTTTTAAAGCAGCACACCATAAGCWGCTTTCACAAATATCTTTAACAGGTATTTGGGAAAGAGATTTGCATCTTCTATTAATGTTGCCAAAATGGTCGTCTGAAGTTTGGGCCTAAATAATTTGGGCCTAAATAATTTGTTCTGGGTCATCATCTTTGTTCCCCTCCATTGTGAATTGCTGTGCCAAAGCAAAGATAGGGGAGGGAAAGGGGGAGGGGGGGGTAGAGATAGGGTGTGTTTGATTTCAGAAGTAGTTTCTGAATTGCTGACAGGCTCAAGAAATTGCAATGAATGGATCAGAGGCAATCCAGTGCACAAATCAAGCAAATGTTGCCTGTGCTCGTGCAGGCATCTGAGGGAGTTACACACTGGCAATAAGAACATTTCTAAGTTTTTGCTAACTTGAATGCTACTTTGGAAAACAACAAATGTAAAGATTTGTTGCTCTGTCCATCTGTAGGTACAGGCATGGACTGTTTCTAGGTTTGCCAAGAAATTCCAGTAGACCAGAGCATAATGGAAATGCACATTAAAACACTGCCTGGCTTGTTTGCACATCTGTGGGTTTAGAACTGCCAGAATAACCAGTTATTGCTTCTTGTAGCCATGTTGATGCAATCCCAAATTTTGTGTAAGATCTGGGAGGCCCCTGCTGTGATGAGATCGTGCATTTGCTGAGGCTGCAGTTCACTCATAGGCTGAAAGGAGCCTAGCCACACCAGGAAAATAAAACTCAATTGACATATTCCTGCTGGGACCATTTGCTACCCCTTAGGGCTGCTGAACTGTAGAGCTATTCCTCTCTGATCCTGTAACAGCCATCTGTTAATAGCATGCTTAGCACATTGCATYGGGAACAAGAGGGTGACAGGGTGGTAGCTGAACAGTGTATATGAGGAACACACCAGAATCATGYGCTTCCTGCTCTCCAGAGCCTGATAACAAAACAAGAATGCCATTGAGAGCTGTTGTTGCAGTGGAACAAAACATAATAAAAGCTCTTCAAAGAGCCATCTGGACTGTGCTAAGGATGCTGCTCCATGCTAAATGATGTCTTTTGGCAAGCCTGTGTTATGATCAATGTTTAGGGTTCTTTGATCTATTCCAGCAGTCCCTGGCTTGAGAGCTGAACAAGTTGACAGTAATTCTTGGAGATTATCTTGATGATAAATCCTTGGAGGTTTGATTGCAGACCGTGCTGACCTGGTGTGAGAGAGCTGAGTGTGAGAGGAAAGAGAATGTTCTTAATGCCTTTTCACACATTTATTTTTTGGAGAAGAAGCTGTAACATATCCTTGTGTTTTTCTATCCACACAGCTGGGTTTGGAAGTAAGCATGGGCTTGAGGAGCTTGTATGACAGACTACCTCTACTCAGCACAGCAGTGAAAGTCACACAGACTGCAGTGAAGAAGAGGTTTCACCTCTATTTGTAAAGGTCAGCAGAAAGACCAAAAGCAACAGAGAATAAATCATCCTAYGGCTATTTTTCCTTCAGTGATGAAATTCAGTTACTCTGTAATCCATGTCTGCTGAAAAGTGACATTTTAAATATTATTGTTCTTGTACTGTCTTGAAATCAATTGTCATAAGCATTTGTTGACAGTTCCTATTCCCTACAGCAGAAATAAAATAATAAATGATGTTTCAAGTCATTGCTCTTTTACCTTGGGCTAACCTGACCATCCCCTGTGTTTGCTTCCTAGCATTCAATATGGTGGTTCCAGTCCTCAGTGCTGTAGAGTCAGCTCTCTGCTGCACTCTCAYGCCTCCTCACCATAAAGAACACAGATTAAGCCAAAGGAACTGGAATGGCTGTGATACTCACACTTCACAGCAGTTCTTGTCCTGCACACAGATTTGTTGGAGCTACTGGCAAGGTGACATGGGCTGTAAGAAAGGTTATTCTGGACTTYTCAAGGGAAGCTGGAGTCAGGCAAATAAACCTCAGAATCAAGAAGATTTGAGAAAATGTTTGGGCCTTTGAACAAATTTTCCCTCAGATGGTTCTTCGTTTCTGCCAAATGAAGTTCAGTGTTGATCCAAATCTGGGTGTGTTGTCTGTGGGGCAAGAGAAGGCCTTGGTGGGAATGGTTTACAGTACATACTTTGGATGTGAAGAGCCAAGAGTTAAATGTGTACAGCACCAATAGCCAAGTGTGAGAAAAAGATGACRCAGTTTGCCTCTACTGCTCATTTCTTGAGTTTGTGACACTGAAAGAAATAAAAAAAATTTCTCTCTCCTCATCTGTTTTTAAGTAAGCAAAGCTGATGCACAAATCATGCAATTACTGGCTTTTTYCTCCAGACTGCTTACCTTAAAGGGAGACATTATAGTTGCAGCTTTGAAAGCCAAATATTAATTATGAAACAAATACAACATATTAAAAACATTATTAACATGAAAATTAATGAACTTGGAGCCCTTATTACATCTGTCAGACATCCAGAAACCCAAAGGATATTTGCACTGATACAAGCCAGTGACCTGAAAAGATTAAACATTGCCAGCTAATTATGATGTTCTTATAGCAGGAATCCTTTGCATTAATACTGAGACTTCCCCTTTTTTTTGCCACAGAGCTTTTGTGGACAGTCAGAACTCCAATCTGTGAGTGTATAGCTATATTTCTATTCAGTGAAGAGTACATCCCTGTGCCAATGGTAATAATTGCCTGTATGGGAAAGAAACACCATGAGAGCACTTAAATGTATTTGTAACTGTTGGAAATGAAGAGAAGAAGCCAGAAACATGTTAAGAGGCAGCTGCTGTTGGCAGCCAGTCCTGTGTGCTCTGTGGGACACAGTCTGAGAACCTCTGTGTTGGAGGAGGAGGCTGGGTTGCAGTTGCAAAGTATTGAAAAGTATTGCCAGCAGAACTTTGCCCACTGAAATGATACCAGAGAAAAGTAATGAAAAGCTTTACTACAGAGTAAAGTAGTATTACTCAGTATAGAGTTAGAATTACTCAGTATTACTCAGTTGTGCACCTTCAGGTGTCTTGAAGCTTTAGTCCAGACCTTTTCTGAATCACAATTAAATTATATCTTCTAAGCTGACTGTAATGAATCTCCTCTGGAATTAAAAGAATTGCCGTGTTGGAACAGACAAAGCAAAGATTTCTCTGTCATGTAATCTTCTCTCCAGTATTGCCCTGTGATGGAAGGAAAGAATATGAGAAACAGTACACATGGAAGGTGTGTCCTCCTGTCATACCCTTCATTCTTCCAGAGGAAGGAAGCTTAGGAACTCAAATAATTGGCTGCTAAAATCCACCACAAACATACATTTGGTTTGTGTTCCACTCCACTGCTGGCAGCAGCAATTGCCTCCGTTGTCATTCARTTATTCTGGAAAATGTCAATTTTGATTAAATCTCTTGTTGCATTCTGCAAAGCTTTGCCCTAATCCCAGAACATTTATATAAGCTTCTGTGATGTTGCTGTTCCAGTCTGAATGTCACAGCGCTGCCTCCCTAGTCTGATGTGCTCCGTGGCCTGGCACATCTCCATTGTGCTGGTTTTGGCTGGGGTAGAGTTGACTTTCTTCACAGTGGCTGGTGTRGGGCTGCGTTTTGGATTTGTGCTGAAAACCAGATTCATGATATATAAATGTTTTTCCTGAACAGGACTTACACAGAGCCAAGGCCTTTTTTACTTTCCTACTGCCATGTTGGTGGGGAGACTGGGCAGGCATGGAAGGTTGGGAGGAAACACAGCTAGGAYAGGTGACCCCAATTATCCAAAGGGATATTCCAGACCAAATGACATTGTGCTCAGTATGTAAAGTGGGTGGAAGAAGGARGAAGGGGGGTACATTTAAAGTGATGGTATTTGTCTTCCCAAGTTATTGYTAYGTGTGATGGGGCCCTGCTCTCCTGGAGATGGATGAACACCCCCCTGCCCATGGGAAGCAGTGAATTAATTCCTTGCTTTGCTTTGCTTGTGTCTAYGGCTTTTGTTTTCCCTACRTCTTAGGTAGCAATGCAAGATGTAACTAAAAGTATGTATTCTATTACCAKCTGYTAAAACCAGGTGTGGCAGTGTTCTTTATCTCTTCCAGGACCCATCCTCYRCCCACTGTCATCACTATATGGAATGGATATTTCACAGGAGCAATAACTCTGCAGTKGGTCCCATAGCCCTAAGGCCTCTTCAGTGAGTAATGCAAAAGGTCAGAAAAACTGAGAAACCTTTGAAGAAGACCTTTAAAGAAATAGCTCATATCAGGAGTGGATTAAAAATTACTGAAATCTGAAAAACTGGTCTAGATAGGGGTGGGAAGACAGACTRGATTGCCCAAGGTCCTTTGCAGGCCTCTTCTAGTCCTGGACTTTGCTGAACATGGCCTGTTATGGGAGCCCCTATTGGAAATGCTGAACTTATTTCTGGAAGGTAATAGCAGTCTTCTGCAAGAAGTGCTCAGCCAAACTCTACCTTGAAAATGTCTGGGGAAGGAGGGGAGTGCAGTGAGAATTCTTTCCAGGAAGTTTCCTAGAAGCTCTACAAGGCAGAGCTGGGATCGGAACACTAACCAAGTAGAACAAGATTATAGATCAGTTGTCAGACTGGCAAAAACATCTTTCCTTCTTTGGACAGATTGTTTGCTGAGGATCATTAAAAATTTAGGACTTTTTTYTTCCTCCTTCTTCCCTTAATTTTTTGTTGCAATTTCTTTTAGACTCAGTGATATAAATATGAAACACCATTATGACAAAATAATATCCCATTTGTTTTCTAAAGCCAATCTTTCAGCTCTGATTAAAGAGAAGAGGTGTTGGAATTTAATATATTCAGTAGCTCTGAGAGCAGACTGCTCTGTAGAGGCATTTCAAGGTCTCAGTAAACAAACAGAAATGTAAACAAAGYTCCTAAACTTGAAGCTAGCCTTATATTTCCAGTCAAGGATGTCCTCAGGCTTAGCAGAGGAAGGAAAGGGAAAAGAGGGATCCATTACTTCTCCAGTGAAATCTCTCCAAATCTTGGAGCTAGGTTCAATGTGATAAGGGCATTTTTGTGCCCATTTTCAACTTTAGGTGACTGCYAAATGGTCAAAATAGAACCATCATTTCCACCATCTACCTTATGATGAGTTCTGTATTCAGTTTCAGTATTGAATTAGTTATGTTTGGTTGTGAATGTGATTTTTTCTTATGCAATTGCTACAGCAATACAGTCCCTAGAAGGAACAAGCCTGAAATGGAGTAGRACTATTTCTATCAGTACAAAGTATGGACATACAGCAATGGATATTTCTGTATCTCCATAAGCAAAGTGATAGCAGTGTGCTGATTTTGAGAAGGGTTTAAGTTGTATAAACATGAGACTCTRATCCAAGTGAGTAAGGYAATAGAAGGAGATGTTGGATAACAYRGGAAAAATGGGAAAATGTGAAATCASTACTGTCTTGAATGTAAAGAGAAGCCTGTATGAAAGTCAATGTATCACAGTCATCAAGATGCAGGAACAAAATGAAGAGCTGATTGGAAAATTAGTTTTTTACTCATATATTTTCTGGCAGAAAATGAACAGACCTTGAATAAGGATCATTGTTTGAGACTTTAACTGAAAAAAAAATTGAACCACTTGTCATGTTTAATCAAATGCTGGCTGTCACTGTTGACAAACAATAAATGAAAACTGAACTAGCATCTGCCCCCCACCTTTACATTTTATGAGAAATGAACTTTTCCACAGAAATACCTGTGCTAATAGAAAAAGCCAAGGCAGGGGAACAGACCACGATGAACAAAAAATTTCAGACATTTTGGGTTTTCCTTTCTGCTATGCTTTCTGAGACTGGACTAGTTGCTTCCTAATCTTTCTTGAGGTCCAGATCCAGAGCACAGTCTGGGCATTAGGAGACAGCTCTAAGGWTCTTTTCTGTGTTCCTGCACAGGATGTGCACAACGCTTATGCTCTATCAGGTATTGTGCAGGCCCTCAGGAGCTTCAGAGACTCTCTGAAACCCACASCAGAGACAAAGGTGCCTCAAAGCTGAGCTGTACCTTAGCTTGGCAAAGATATGATTCCAGCAGTTCCCAGCGATGATGCTGGTACCCAAGGAGCACATCTTCCCATTTTAAACCCTTCTCTTAAGCTGAGTGCTTTCTAGTGAGGCTCAAGTAGTCCATATTGAGAATATATGGGTTAGTTCCTGCCCAGCTAACACCCAGGAACAGGGCTTCTTTCCCAGTTCTCTACATTTTCTCATTACTGAAGTGAGATAAGAAYTTCCAGAGGTGATTTGCTGCATCTGTGAACAGTTTTTAAGACAAGCAGGAAGAAAGTCCTTTTGAGAAGATTCAACATAGTTTGCACTGCATGCTTGCACAGCAAAACCCAGCTAAAGTAAATCTGACCTGTATATTGTTGGCTAACTCGTCATGTTGCACTCATTGCATTTACTAAGTCCATGTGTTTCACTCTCTGTTCAAAATTAGAAAAATGCACTTCACACAGAGGAACAGGCTCCCCAGGRAAGTGGTCASAGCACCAAGCCTGACAGAGTTCAAGAAGTATTTGGACAATGGTCTCAGGCACATGATGTGCTTCTTGGGATTGCCTTGTGCAGTTGGACTYGATGATCCTTATGGGTCCCTTCCAACTCAGCATATTCTGTGATTCTGTGATTGACATGGTTTCCAACCTCCAGGAGCCCAGAGCATCCTTCCCCAGCTCTGCAGCTCCACCACACGCCCGTGCAATGGACACAGCCTTTTGGCCATCTCTGCAGATAAGTTGTCATCCCTGTCTCCCTGTGTTGTAGGATCTCGTTCTCCATGTAGGCTGGATTTGCAAATGTTCACATTCCTCTGCTGACTTCCAGAATTAGAATTAACTGGTTTTTGTAAAAAAGAAGAAGGCAGCTTAAGTACTGTATTCCTGCTCCTCCTCTGCTTCCAAATGACCCACCAACCTGGAAGGGTCAGGTCTGAAATGCATTTACCAGCTGTGATCTCCCTCAGACAGTTGAAATCACTCCCCACTGCCAACAACAAGAAAACAGGCAGCAGCTTTGAAGCAAGTCCCTATTCACATAAGAATAACCAGTTTCCTGCTATGTTAAGAGGAGGTCAAAGCTTCTGTTGGCCAGCAAAAAAGCAAAAAAAAACAAAAAGGTATTGCTTGGCTATGACCAGGCCATAAACATTCTGCAAGCACCTCTGGTGAGCTGAGCAGAGCAAATGGGAAGCAACAGCCCCCCGTGCTCTCCTCCCTCCCAACACATCTGTGCCCAGCAGRTACATGAAGCAAGAGAAGGTACTGGACCCTAATTTTCCTCTCACAGCAACTTTACAGGATGATGAAATTATTCTTGGTTGCACTATTGGTCCTCTGGCTTATGACTGAGTAGTACTCTGCAAGGATTCTTGTGGAGGCTATTAAGCCAGACAGTAACACAAGCACAGTACCCAGGAAAGAGAACAGCCCTTAGGCACCAGCTCAAYGTAATCCCCCTAAGGGATAAACCATAGCAGACAGCTCTCTTTGTCATGGTGAGAAAATGTGTTATCCCCAAAAGGCTCTGCGGCAACTGTGTAGATCTTTTGTACCCCTTTGGCCCTTTGTGACTCTCCTGAACCCTCAGTGGATTGGCCCTAGTGTTTCATCCCGCCCCCTGCCTTCCCTATATAAACCCCTATTCCTTCTGACTCTCTTTCATCCCTGGACCTTCTGAGGAATAAAGCTGYYRAGGARCCCCAAACAAAAGCTCCAAAGGCTCCGTCCCTTTTCTCTTCTGCRTCYCCCAAGAAGATTGACACTCACAAAAGAGCTGAAACCAGTGACAGTGGACCTGCCTGTGCCACCAGTCCTTTTCCCAGGGAAGGTTGCAGTGCTCCRACCATCTGCCTGCTGCAACATTCTTTTTTTTATCACTTCATAGTTAGTGGGGTGATTTCAGAGCATTCTTGTATACAGTGGCTGAAGTCTCATATATTTAAGTGCAATTTCTGCCTTGGCTCCRTTCTCACACAATATCTCTCCTCAGGAGTGCATTTCTCCCATTCTGTTTTGTCACATTTGTTGAGTGAAATCAGCAAAGAGGCTAGAATTGTTAYTAGATGTGCAATAGCCATTTGGACTCAAGATTCCTGTAAATGTAGCTTCACCCCTCCCRGGTGCAAAATTGCCTGTTATCTCAGGTTGAGTATGACCCTGGGAGAATGGAGGGTAAAAAGAAACAGCCAGGAGAGATATAAGACAATAATGAGAGAAAAGGTGACACAAACTGATTGGCACCTGGGAGTAGTTAAAACAAAATTGAGGAAGACAGGCAGACACATATATGTACACACACATAAAATAAAACCATGGACTTATACAGTGATTTGGGTTGAAGGGACMTTAAAGATGCTCTAGTTGCAATGTCCCTGCCATARTGAAGGGASACCTTCTACTAGACCAGATTGCTCAGAACTGCATTCAGCCTGGCCTTAAACCCTTTCAGGGATATATATTTATATGTTTTGTCCCAGGGAATTGCATGGTTTTAAGACAAATATTGTGGACCCTGCATGAAAATATGCTTCTGAAAGACTGTCACAGAAAGCAAACCAGTTTGGAAGTACTACAAATATCACAGAACAGCAACATGGTAAATTAACGAGACTGAGATAAACCCATCATTTTTGCTTTAAGTTACTGATTGTCCTATGTAAAAGGTACCTCATAAATCCAAGAGTTAAACTTCAACCAATATACAGTCTTCAATATAACATGATTTTCTCTGGCCCACCTCAACCCCACCTGGGAGAAAGTTCCCAGCAATGCTTACCACACAGGTAATTCCGAACCTCTTTGAAATTAAAAGGTTGCTATAACAACACAATGCATTTATTTCCATATAGCTTTCCTTTGCTTATTTCTCATCATCCCTTTTTAAAATATCAGTTGCCATAACAACAAAACATAGTATCTTAAGTGCACCTTTCATGTATATTTATACAGTATAATTAAAGGTATGGGATTGGGTCAAGCTTTGGGTTGGTTTAATTCAAATCTCGTTCATKAAATATTCCAGCACTCCCACTAGGAGTAAGAGTGAATTCAGATAGGTCCAGCTTGGCATTGATACTGCCTCTTGCAGCTGTAAATATACTTAATTTTGCAATGCCTCCATTTTAGTTAAGTGTTGATGAGTCTTCTAAGTTATAAGCTATTGGCATGGCTCACTCTTTGGGTCTTTTTCTACATAGTGTTTTCTGTTAATTAGAGTTGTGTTTCTGTTCTTATTAGCTAAGCTGATTGCTCTCAGAGGAATATGAGACTTTCCTGAGTGAAGCAGAGAGCTGAAACAACCAGCCTGCTATCTGGCCTTCCRAAGGAGACTGACAGGCAAGTGTTTGGCTCTGCATCCAGCTATTTTCACCACTACAGKGCTGTGACTCAAAATCCCCTTTGAAAGAGAATGATGTCTCTTTATGCAGATRGAGCTATGTCCCTGAATCTTCCTTYTAYACAGGAATATTCAGAGAAAGAGGTCATGACAAGCTGGAACAGAGCACCCARCTCCCACATGCTGCTGTGCTGGCTGCAAAGGGCTGTGAGTGAGGGCAGCTCCAAGTTGCTTCATTCAGAGCTGTATTTGTCAGTGGGGTGAGCACCACCCTCCATGGGGACACAGCCCATCTCCAGTCTATTCCTTTTGAAGCTAGTGAATTCCCCAAGGACACATTACAGGGCCCACTCAACTAGAAAAGAACTCAGAGAGGGATAGCACAGGAGGAAGCAAGGAAGACACTSTGATAACTGTATCTTTCATTATGACTGTGTGGACAGTTACTATAAAAGGAAAGCAGGGATTTTGGTTTATGGCCAATACAGTACGTTTTCATGGAGAATACTGTGTGATCTGGAGTTCCTTGAGTTAAGATATAGGGCAAAAGCTGTATGAAAAATGAGTTATGGAAATGATCTCTCTGACCTCCATGCTGTCTGTATGAGCATGAAAATAATCATTGAGGAGAGGAATAGTAAAAGTACTGATACTTTCAATTTTAGTCTTTTAACATTGACACAGAGTCATAAGTGCAAATTACTGTAATCACTATTCTGAGTGACTAGGTCAGGTTGATGCCCCACTATTCACACATACTTCTTTAGAGAGAGCTCTGCTCTGGATACCATAGATTATAAGGCACGACAGGCTATCAGTTCTCTGCATGTCTATAAGAGAGATCCAAAGTCCCTGCAAAAACCCAGCTGGAATGTTCTGTGATTATCAAATTGCAAAGGATGGGTCTTTATTATTTCTATTCTGCTATTTTTCAATAAGCTAGTAGGGCTTTGACTGAGGTAAGCCAGGACTTATACCAGTCCSTGCTTCAGCAGTTTTCAGTGTTCCCCTTGACACCTGCAGTTTCCCAGGCAGCTGCAGTTCCAGCTGTTTAGTAATGAGGGCASATGTGGCACAGCTACCCTCAGGAACACCCTTGGTGTCTTCACTCAACCATGGCATGCCGCCACAGGGTTATAGAAAGGGGCATCTTGAGGATGCCTGGATGAAACCCACCATTAACCCCAAATGCCACTAGTGGGGTGTCTCTAGATAAAATGGAGCCATAAAAATAACCCAGTCTTAACATGGACAGCACTCAGAGAAGTAAGATTAWCCCCTAGAGGCCTGTAAATTTATAGAGATTTTTCAGACACTTACTTAATACTTATTTAACCTCCTACTAGACTATTAAAAAATGTAGACACACCTGTATCCTTGTCAAACTCATATTAGTCCCACAATACTTGAGCTGTAATGCTTTAGTGGATACATTAATTCTTCAGACTAYACTATGGGGTTAGTGCTTCCTTGCACCCACATTGAGCCTGGTATTAGAGGATTACTGAGAAAACTACAAAACATTCTCACCTCAGTTCCCTGAGCTGTTGGCAAGAACTCTTTCAGTAGCAGATTCCCTAACAAGACAGATGGATCTGTCCATTAACATGATGGCTACAGATCTGTGGTTTCTTTTTAATAATGTAAAAAAAATTGTGTAATATCCTCTCCTTRTCCGCCACACTCAGATTGCCAGGACCAAGTGATCTTTCATCACTGTGGTTAGTACTTCTGCACAGTCAAACTGAGCTTGATCCCGGAGGTCATTAGCAAAGGGAAGCAGCTAATGTAATCAGCTTGTGCATTAATGATGTATGGCCATATGTGACTAATAAATGGTTGTAGGCATGCACCAGACAAATAAGGATTTTCAGCAGGAGACAGAGTGCAGTGTCTGATAGCCTAAATCCCTGTTGGGGTGTGGCAGGACTGTGTGGCTGCAGAGCTACACAGCAGTGTCCTGTTCACCGCAAACTGCTTGACCAAACGTGCTTCATTCTGACCACATACATTTTGAGTATTTGYCAGTCTTTGTCATAAGGCCATCTCTGCACTTTGAGTGCAATCCATGTCCAGCATGAGCAGGCTGCTCTTGAAGAGAAGGGGAGCCAGGAGTGGTGGGAGCAGGGCAGAAGGGACAGTGGCCTCACAGCAAGATCACAGCCCCCCAGTAGTGAAGCAAAACAAAGAGAACAAAGCTAGTGAGGTAACCAGGATCATCCTCCAGCAATCATAGAGACAAGGCAGGTCCAAAACCAAACCAAGAAGATAATTCAGCACAGCAAGGTCAGGATTAGCAAGATATGAAGATCCATATAAATGTACTTACAGTAAACCTAAGGAAAGAACAAGTGCTACAATTTAGATATKATTATGAGTCTAGAGGAAAAGGAAATAGCAGAGCCTTTACTTGTTGTCACAGCTATTCAAGATTAGGATGCTYTTCCTGCTTTGGAAATGCTGGTCTTTATCAGTGGCAGACTTTTAGTCCTGCTGCAGAAAAATTCCACAAATAATCAAGAACCATTTAGCTGACAAAGCTGAGTGTTGGCCCTCAGGCAGAAAGGAAAAAAGTGAAACCTACATAGTGAGAAGAACTTCAGTGACGGGAGTGGTAGGCCGAAATAATTTTTTGTTTCTGACACTGAGAGAAAAAAGCAAGTTCTCCTAGAACAGACCATAAACTAGTTCCAGGAAAGTTTGCATGTTGCTATGGTAGACACCTGGGATATATGTCATAACATTTCGTGTCAGTTTGAAGTCTCTTGAAAAGATAAGCCACTGTKTTTGCTCATTGGATGCAACTGGAGRTGAATCCACCTACTTCTTGTGAGCATGTGCTGGAGCTTAAAMACTCTTTTCTTCATAAGTAAATACCTCCTTCTGTAGAGGCGCCTATTTTAGCAGCACAGCTGAGCATCTGGTCACTTTTTTTGAAAGACTGTAGCTCTGTGGAAGAAGATGAGAAGGAACAAACTTGCAACAAATCTGGGAAATATGTAAATTCTATAAAACTGATTAAATAAGTGAAGACAGRCATTTCTTCCTGATTCTGTGAGTTGATCAGATATGCTGGGAAATGTGACCACTGTTTCTTAGGATTTGATCTGTGGCAAGAAAGTTAAGGCACAGAAAAATTGTTTGTTCATGTGTGATGTAATTTGCCCACRTGGCCAGAGTGGAATAAGCCACRCGGAGATCACATCAACCTYTGTCRGGGCCAGCCCTCCAGAGATGGCTTAATAARAGYGAGACAACTTCTTYGAGGGTTGCCGTRTAACAGAAAAGGTTTTAATAAAAKGAGAAAATAATAAACAATACAATAAAATAAGAATAAGCCGTAACAGGTGCRGACATGTAGCACCATGTRAASCATCCCYGAAAAAGCCTCGAAAAGCTGTGTGCAGTGGTTTAAATGCTTAATGATGGAGGCAGTGCTTTGGCTCACTGCCCAATAAGAACAGTTACATTGTGACAGACAGGGACAGAGACCTATCCATGTCTCTGCTCTGGCCCTGAGCCAATCATAGCTCAGAGTGTAGAKAACTTTCCAGGGCTGCTTTCCTTTTAAGTCTTATGGTMAAATTAAACATATTTTCTCTATGAAGAAAATATTTGCMTGGTCCAAAACTGCATTCCTACACATGTGCTTGGTCTTTATATGTGTGGTCTATTTTTCTAAGCAAAGAACTTCAGGTATGTRTGTGTCCACATGCATATGAGCATATATCTATTTATCTATCTCATATAGCCAAGGAGATCACAGTATTACTGAGTTTGAAGGTACTTCAGAAGTTCATCYGGTCCACCTTTTAAGTGGGGTTAGCACTGAATTGAGACCGGGTTGTAATATATCCTCTGCTTTCCATTCAGAAGACAGGAAAAGGTACTTCATGTGCCTGCTCTTTAAACTTTGTATTTCCAGCAACTATTTGTTCAGTGCAACTGCTTGATCACCTGTAGAGCCCCAAACAAACAACAGAGTATCTAGTCTTCCGAAAAGCAAAGTTAAACTCTCCTCAGTAGCAGAAGAGCCATCCCTGAATTATGCTGGGTGTTGTAGAAATGTTACTTGTCATTCAGCTTTTCCTCTCCTTTCTCAGCTTGTGCAAGGAAGGGTARGCGAGGGGGGAAGGAACGTGTTGGGCTGTACATTAGAGCAGATGAGATGAAAACGACCTTGTCATCATCTGAATTCTGCTTTGAGCAATGCTGTGTATCTCTTAGAGGTGAATTAGGTTTCCACTGACAGGTTCTGGGAGATAGAATTTCCATTAGAATTAAGGGAAGAATATCTATTAGACAGATACAGCTCCTTATCTGCACCTTGTCTCCTCCTCAAACTTTCWGTGTGCTATCTCTCATTCTCCTTGCCTGCTCTCACTGTTCCTCTGCTCATCAGATTTGTCTTGCTCTCTTCACCTCTCCCTGGGCTCTTCCTGCAAAGATAAAATAGTTGCTTTTGCCAGACATGCTGTGCCATTGCTTGTCCTTCACTTTTTATCTTCATGTTCCAAGCAAGGGCTTCTCCTGCTGCAAAATGACTGGACCAAGCTGCATGCAGACTATGCAAACCCACAACATGCCTCTGTTTCCAGCAGACACAGTGAACTGCTGGGGAAACTTCCTGAGATCATCCCAGCTCTCGACCCAGCACCATTAAAACTTCCTCAAATGGAGCCAACAGGTAAATGTAGGTTTGTACTCTTATATAACACAGGGGTCCYAGACTTGTTATACAAGGTCACCTACAAATGCTTAAGCTGAAGGGGCCCTGAATCCTGAAGCATTTTGCACTCTAATCGAGAGCTGCACTGGAATAACAGAAGTGGCCACAAGGACATATGTAGCCATCACTCAAAGTAATGTACCTATTCCTGCAGTCCCTGTTGGACTCTTCACTAGCAATGTTTCTTGTGCGTTGAATACTTTTTCCAAGTCAGAGAATTCTGTTGCCACCAAACCTAGGAAAAAGGTATTTTACAATACCCATAGCTAAACCTGAATAATTTACCCTTCAGAATTTCATGCAAAACAAAAGGTACTCTTTCTACTTCACAGAAAGCCAAGAACTAATGAAAATTAAACCCCTCTAGTCCTGACATTTGTAATAAGACACTAAAATGCCAAATTAAAAATTATATCAAATGGAAAATATTAATGTTCACTCAGGAAAGAGCCAGGGGAAGACTTCTCGCACTTAAAAAATAAACTTCACTCTAAACTGACCCATTTGGGTAGAATCATAGAATCCAGAATATTTGCCATCAGTACCACTTGAAATTGTTCTTGTGAGCAGGTTGATGCCTGCCTTCATGTTCCTATGAAAGTCAAAATGCATTCTGAGTATATGTGAATTTACAGGGCACCACACACCAGTTTGCAGCTTGATCTCTTTCTTAGGTCCACAGGACCCTTCAAAATATCTGCTAGCTATGCTTGATAGAGCAGTGGGCTACAGAAYAGCAAATACCATCAGCATTGTTTCAAAACACATTTTCTGAAGTCTTCCTGCTGGAATTGGCAACCCTAAACATAGCAATGTTTTATAATAAATATTCATTCATGGATATTTATGTGTGGTAAATTATTCATTCTGATAAACTGGACAGTTGTTTTGTGTTTGTGTTTTCCAGCAACTGGCAAAATCATGTTTACCTACCTCACATCCATATTTTTCCATGACTAAGATCAATTCCTGTGCATCTCTCACAGTCCCTCAATTCTCATTCTGCACTGATCCTCCAGAGATGTTGTCTTTTTAGAATTGGC
Source organism: Alauda arvensis (assembly GCA_902810485.1). Lineage (NCBI taxonomy): Eukaryota > Metazoa > Chordata > Aves > Passeriformes > Alaudidae > Alauda > Alauda arvensis. The sequence goes on from CADDXX010000045.1 coordinate 2,546,407, forward strand.
AGCTCCTTGAGGAAAAAAAAAGAGAAAAAATATTTTGAAGCAGTATCAATGATGCAAAAAGCTGGAAGCTTGAGGCAAAAATACTTTCACATGAGAGAGAACATTCAGGTAATTTTGCGGTGAAAGAGGATGCTGCATTAAATACATCATTGAAGCCTCCTATCTAAATACAAGCCATATTACATTGTTTTCTCCTTTGCACTGCAACATTCAAAATTCATTAATGTTTTCATCCAGGAAAGCTTGCTAGTTTGTCTCTCCTTTCTATGCCTTTTCTGACTCTTCTCTTTTTTTTTCCAAACAAACATGGCTTTGGTACCATGGGTTTGTTACCATGGGTTTGGTAATTGGCCTTCATCCCCTGAGAGCCTTTTCTGTCAATAAGATACAACTAGGAATGCCAGCCTGTCCTGCTTTGCAAAGGGGAACCTGCAATACCTGTGGGTGAACATGCCATGTTCATAACAAGACCTCATCAGCTGCATGGATCAAAGCAAATGCTGCAGATAAAAAAATATCCTCCAGCTCATCYATGATGAGTCAATGTAGACATAAGTTGCAAGTATGGGTATTTTATGATGCTTGTTCTAGCTGTAATGTCATTCCCCCACCCTCTTTCCACAAAGTCTTATTGGTACCACAAGYTAATRTCTTATTTCAGAGAGGAAGMGCTATAATWGYGTTTTTCAAATACAATAGCATATTTCTTGAAAATGCATCAGATAAAAAAGAGAATTTAGCCATTGTACAAATACCAGAGAGAGAACCTTAACACTCACAGGCAAACCTTACAAATGAAGCAGAAGACTTACTTGTGGCATGCTGTTCCCAGATGCATTGATTTATTTTAGTGGTCYGAGGAGCAGGAGACTCCATTATGCCTCTTGACCATTTTTGGCTATTTCTTTTGCTTKCAATCAAAGGGATGTAGTATTTGCTTAAAGCCATGCAATGGAACAAGTAATGTAAGAACAAACAGGGTTTTCAGGATTTTAGTGAGCAATGCTAACCAAAAGGCTGTATCTGAAGTACTTAAAACTTTGCAGCATCTTAAGGGCTGATGAATCTCCCTGACAAGAGATTCCTTATGCAAAGAAGAGCCGCACAGAACACAACTTTCATTGTCTTCTGCCACCTCTGAAGCCATGTAATGGCAGAACTCCACGTTGATTTGATACTTTTAATTTGCAGAACTTTTATTTCATTTGCAACTGTCTATCAAAGCTTCCCGAGGCTGTGAAACACATCATGGTATACCCCTAGTTCCAGGGATAAGGGAAGAAGGGTGTAACCAGTCCTTTTGACAGCCTTAGGAAATGGCAGGTACAACAGAGTCTGGGTCAGTTAGCTAATGAAAGCACCAGTCTCTAAACTGTATTCTTATCCTGCAGATTTCCCCCAAAATTTAAAGTATGTCAAAAGGCCCACCAGTTCTGCAAAAGATGATCTATCACTGGTGAGATGAGGTGCTTGGCTGCCAGGTTTCCCTCTCRGGATTCTMATTAGGCTAGCTCCTGAACCCCGATGGGTTTGCCTGGYRAAGGACRAARGTAAAAGMMAGGAGGYACCCATTTTTCTTCTCAGGACCAGGGTCCCTGTTTATTTGATCCAGGAGAAGCAAAAAGAGSACTAGGGCCCCAGGGAAACCCKCTTTGAGCCCYCGGCAMAGGGGAGGGGAAAGGGGARGRGMAAGGGGAGGAGCCCACAACCAATAGGAATTGATCCAGKGGGAGGGGAAAGGGGCGTGGGGGAAGGAACARACCAAAATGCAATAAASTAGAGGGATTTTTCAGGAGATACCATGTGCACTGCAACAGAAGACGGATGCCCAGCATCTTTCAAATGAGAGGGATGTATTCTTGTAGGGTTTTTTGTTTTGTTTTGGTTTGGTTGTTTGGGCTTTTTTCTTTTAAGCCATATCTCGCAGAGCTTTAAAGCAGGTCCTGTGGGGTCCATTATTGAGTTTATCCTTCTTGCCATCTTGTTTTTATTTTCCTTTTTAATTTTTAGAGATTTTTTAACAATTTTGTTAACATGCAAAACTCTGAGTGCTTCTTACTTGTCCCTTTCTTTCTCTCACCTTTTGTCTCTAAGACACACATTTCATCTCCCCACAAACCTTTTTGATCTATTTTTCTTCTGCACTGACACCTCCATCACACAGCATGCAGCACGGAGTTCCTCTGCTCAGCTTTGATTTCTAGTACTTTTCCATCTTCCTTCGTCTCCCCAGCTTGGAAGGCCCATT
>CADDXX010000045.1:2548815-2600716 GCA_902810485.1 Alauda arvensis
ATGGTATTATTGTACTTTATGCTAAGCACACACTATTGACATCATATCTGTCATGCTTACTATGGAGTAGTAGAAATAATAGTGTAWATCTCTGATTTACAGGATATTGAATATACCTGAAATTTAATCAAGAACACATTTGTAATGAGGCTGAAAATGGCTTGTCAAATGCTAGCTGATGATTTCTTAATTAAAACCAACGATAAATCTTCTATATGAGATGTAAGATTATTTTATTAAAGTATCAGTGTGGGACCACATAGAATACATAATGAAAAACAAATGGAAGGAAGCTGAGTACCTGCCCCACCCCCCAAAAAAAGAGCAGAAAAATCTTCATCTGAATTCTATTTTTATAAACTTGCACAAATACCAATCTAAAAGTAATAAACAAAGCACAACMAGTACCTTGGAAGGACTACCCAATAAACTGCTGAAGAAACATCACTATTCTTGATGTTTATTACTAGAACTGGTCTTGATGGTTATTGCTATAACTCAGCTCTTGTTTTTCATGCCTTGCTTAGCAATATGCAAGCTCAGTGGCAGCCCTCCTTTAACAGCTATTGACTTCATCCTTTTAAAAGAAAAGGGTTCTTATAATTATCCTAGAGAGTGAAAAATTATGTCCAAGCTACTTCATTCAGGCAAGAAAAAAGACTGGTATCTTGCATCAGTCCTTCACATGCTGTCCATGAAACTGATCACAAATATTTATGTTGTGGTTTGACTCTGGTAGGCAACAAAGCCCCACAGCCCAACTCACTCCTCTCCATTGGATGGGGAAGAGAATCAGAAGGGCAAGAGTGTGAAAACTCACATCTTGACATAAAGACAGTTTATTAGGTAAAGCAAAAGCTGCACATTAAATAAAGCAGAATTTGCTTTATAGGATTTGTTCACCATTTCTCATCAACAGGCAGGTGTTAAACCTGCCCCAGGGAAGCAGGGCTTSATCATGTKTAGTGATGWCTTGGGAAGACAAGGTATAGAATMATGGAATATCCTGAGTTGGAAGGGACCAACAAGGATCRTCGAAGTCCAACCTCTRGCCCTGCTGTCACTGAAAACATTCATCCTTCCTGCTTTTCCCCACACTTTTTATGGCTRAGCAAAACATCATGTGTCATATGTTACCAAATCTCCATTTTTTTCCATTGTGTTCAGCTKTCCCAGCTGTTTCTCCTCCCTGGCAGGCCAGTGTGAGAAGCAGAAACAGCCATAATGCTTTAAAGGACTGTACAGCAATAGCTAAAGCATTGGGGTATTGTCAATGCTGTTTACAGCACAAATCCAGAATACAGCACCACACAAGCTACTAGGAAATTAACTCCATCCAGGCAAAAGCAGTATGATTAATTACCTCTTATCTTTGCACCCAATGGATCACTATTCTACTTGTTTATCTTTCCCACAGATGTCTGCACAAAGCACACCTATTTTCCCAAGGGAAAAATGCCTAGTTTTGACTATTCTTCCCATACAAATCTAATCTGGKCCCCACTGGGGCTATTCTATTTACAACCAAGACCACAATATACAGATAAGGCTTGTCATACACAGCCAAATCAAATTTACAGCTWCCATATAAGTCCCACAGGCATGGGCTATGCATGTCAAAACAACACTCCAAGCCCCCTTCTCCCCAGCCATACCCCTCCTGTATTGTTTATACAGGATAGGGATTGCCATCTTCCAGTCTGAGCAGTTGTCTAGATTATAGCACAGCCTGCAGGACCTACAAACTCTTTTAGAATATCTAGCACCAGGCGCCTCCAAACACCACATAAGAGCAAGTTTGGGGGCATACACACATTCTTACCTCTGTGTCCTGGCGTCTTCAGAAATGAAAAGCACTCACATTGTCCAAATGACATTTAGGGTACACATCTGTCTTGGGTTGCAAGATGCAACCAAAAAAAAAAGTATGCATTCTATTTATCATCTGTTGGAATTGGTTGGGCAGGTATTTTTCTTTATCTCTTCTAACTCCTGGAGGGAGAGAGAGGTGTTAATGACCCAGCTATTAAAAMCAGGTGGGGCAGTGTTCTTTACCTTTTCCACRACCCATCTTCCCTCCAGGGGGCTATCTGCTGTTAATAGGGCCATTTTAGGTTCACCRCATTACTGAAAGTATTRCATCATCCCATTGTGAGATRCTCCACTCAGTGSRAGGAGGCAAGCATTCCCACCTGGATAAAAACCTGGGACTCAAACACCAAGGYAGCTGKTTTTTCCRCTGGATTCCAGAGATAGACTGGACCCATCTCATCATGACTGGAYCCTTGGAAGGAAACTRCACCCTTCTACAGGATCATCTCTGCCCCAGCAAACCCATATCTGTCACTCCAGGAGGACTTAACTGGACTGCTGCCAACACCCTGACCAACAGGGTGMCAGGTCRTATTCTGACTCTTGTCAGTGTTTTCTTTTTGTTTTTGTTTGTGTTTTGTACTACTACATTTTTTTAAATACTCHTAGTAAAGAACTGTTATTCCTATTCCCACATCTTTTTGCCTGAAAGCCCTTTTATTTCAGATTTATAATAATTTGGAGGGAGGGGGTKTGCATTCTCTATTGCAAGAGAGGGCTCTGGCCWTTCCCTAGCAGACACCTGTCTTTCTAAACCAAGACAACATCAGCCAGCTCTCCAAGCAAGGTGATGGGGAGATGGGGAGACTAGGATTCCAGGGCCTACCACAGTTCCTGTCTCTTGCAGAGACTTCTCATTGCTTCTTCTCTTCTGCTTTGGAGGTAGAGACCACCTTGGGAATAGYGAGGAGGTTTAAGAGAGCATTCTCCTTTACTTGGCAGTCCTGAGCCTGCAAGTAGAACATTCTGTCCAGTTCTGGATCCTTGTTGGAGAGAGAGTGATAACTACATCGAGTTTGGCAGAGTGTTATGAAGATGGATAGATGGCTGGAGAACATGCTCTGTGAGGAAAGATGGATGTAGTATCTTCAGCATTTCTTCATGCTGGAGAAGGGTTGGTGGTAAGGGATTCAATTTCTGTCTGCTACAACTGAAAGTAGATTTATAGGGAAGATGGAGGCCATCTCTGAGGTATACAGCAAAAAATAAAAAAACAACAAAAAAAAACAATACACTTTAACAAGTCCAGCTGATACTCTTGCCAGTGGCATTCCACTAGAAGCTGTATGGAGGCAATACAATATATTATGACTGTTAACAACCAGAGTGATGAGAGAGAGCTCACTCCTGGCAAGGCTGCAGATGATACCAACCCAGGGGGAGTAGCTGTGATGACAGAGGGGGGGAGCTCTGTTCAGAGAGACATAAACAGGCTGTAAAAATGGACTGACAGGACCATGAATATCTAGAGGCAAATGCCAAGTTCCCCACAAGGGGTGGAAAAACCCCATGCAACAGGGCAAGCCAGGGACTGAAGGGCTGGAAAGCAGCTTTGCACAAAATGACTGAGAGAATTGAACTTGACTCCACAGTGTTTCTTTGTAGCAAAGGCAGCCAAACATAGACTGGGATGTTTTAGAAAAAGGGTAATCAGCACGCAGAGGGAAGAGATGATTCCATTCTGCCTGGCACTTCTGAGACTGCATGTAGTATGTTGTATTCCCCAGTGCACGTGCTGTTGACATATGGGAAAAATTCAAAATTTCACTAGTCAAGATATTTCCTCTGGGTTTTCTTAGCTTCTGCTGGTCAAATCTCCCAGAAGTACCACAGGCACTCAGGAGTGTCARCTTGGCTGACTTTCAACTGGATGTACTCCTTAGGATGCTATAGGTGGCTCTGAAGCTGTTGCATTTAAGAAGGAAACAATCACTTTGCAAGAAAAGAAAAAACAGGTTGCAGAGCTGGCAAAGGAAATGCAACTGAAAATGTGTTGTATCAGCTCCTTGCCCATATGCTTTTCTTAATAGTGTTGAAAAGGGTTTTGTACTTGCTTCAGCTAAACTGCCCCTGTCTTTAGCTCATCAGTGTAAGGAGATCCTCTTGCTGATCAGGCCCAATTCTTCTCTTTTCTTGGCCCCTGCACTGGTAATTGGAGAGAGTGAGACAAGCAAAAAAGAAAAATAAAAGTTTTTTCATTGTAGAACAAAATTGGAAGATAAGACAGGGAATGGAGATGGGGTGAAAAGATCTGAAAATTTTTTTCAAATGTTTTCTGGTGTAGTAGGTACTTTATAAAACCCAAAATTCTGTACTAAATGTCAAATTGAGATGGTTCCTTCCCATTCTCATATTGGTTTCTTTTATGTGCAGTAACTATTTACCCACATTAAACATGYAGTCCTGAAAAGGAAGTCTGAGGTACAATTTCTAAAGCCATGCATTGCTTCCAAATAATTTATAAAAATAGACTTTATAAATATGCAGAGATATCACTCCTCTACTGTGCAACAGTAACAGATATGTTCAAAGCACTAATGCAGTTGAAGTGTTCAGGAGAGGCAAAGATACAGCAGTGCAATAAAAGTAAATGGCTGTCAATGTTTAACAAAGTATATCGTGAAATATAAAMTATTATTATAATAAATAAGGTAGAGAGAGCCCCAAGCAATGATGATTTAAAAAAAAAAAAAAAAGCAAGCTGTAAATACCATTTTATCATATCACMTATGAAATGGGTACTGGSGCTTGGCTCACTGGTGCTTTCTAATCTTCCTTTTTGGAAGTCCTGTATGATTTGGTGGTTTTTCTCCTATGAACAGTTCAAGTACACAAAGAGGAACAAATGCTGCACTTCCAGGTCTGCCAGTAGTTCCAGGAGGATAGTAACTTTGGGAGAAGATCTACAGGCAGGTGAAGCCCAACACCACTTGGCCTCTGCCAGGGGTTGTGTTGATGGGATCTGTGTGACTGGGGGGAAGAGAAGAGCACCCTGCCATGAGGTGGATGTTGCACCATGTGAGCAGAGCACATACCCCCTGAGATGTGCTGTGAGGAATGGATGCAATCCTCCAGCTTCCCTAAGGGAGTCTGCTTCCATGTTCACAGTGCTGTTACGAAGACAAGGGATGAAGTCCTGACACCATCAACGTTAGTAAGAAAAACAGACACCACAGAAAGAAAAGTGAGAAACCTGCACTCTTTCATCCTACTCTCCACCTACTCCCACATAAACCTCAACACTTTGCTTTTTATTCATCCCCACTGTTGCTGCCCCTTTTCTTGGGGTGGATGTTGCAATGTGGCAGTCTGGGGTGAAAAGTCAGAATCCCCAAAATTAATGAACATGTTGGAGATGTAGAAACATCCTACGTGTCTGTCTACTCATGTTTCCCATTGCCTTTTTCTAGATTATCATATCTTGACATTATTGTAACACTGTTTTRGAAACACAGGGCAATTATACGTTATATTCGTAGGCTGCCTGCATGACAGCTGGTTTTTAATAACCAAACACTTGATGACAATCAAACAAAATTTTGAGTTTAGCTGACAAAGTGCTAGCTGGAAGAAGTACATCAATGCAAAAGATGTGGAGACTTCTGCAAACATGACAAAGCCWCCCATCCACCTGCTTGGTTGGCCCCAAGGAGAGGACCCTGGTGTTGTGCTGCCCAATAATCTCAAGTCACTGTGTTGAGCTCTCCAACATTTGTCTACCAAAGTGCTGTAAATAAGATTTAGTTTCTGGAAACTTTATTGCAATAACCCCATTTCTTTTCCTTTTTCATAATCTATTGTGAGAGSCCTCTATATTCCTCTACTCCTGATTCAGCATCCAAATATTCTCACTCATGTTTCTTACCTGGTAAAGACTGAGCAAGGACTATCATCTGAACCACCCACAATGATCAGAAGATTCTGACAGATTATGATAGAGAAGCAAAAGCTCTATGGTGATATTTCAACTCTGTATGATTGCCAATCCAGATAAATACCACACCCAGTTTTCTTCCCAGCCAGATCTAAATTTACCCTCCTCTCTACACTGCAGTGCTTATGAAAGCAGTGTTTCCTTTCACATAAACCCTTCATCATATCCAGAGCACAAACTGAAACTTTTCTGTATYTCCTAAGAACTTTCAGTACATTCCTAGTCCTTTTTGTACCCCCGGTCAGCCTTTTTCTCTTTGGTGGCCAAATATTGGCTGCAAAATGCCAGACTTTTCCATAGATTCCCTTTATCTCCACTGATAGTCAAAGCTCCAGGTATAAACACCCCCAGGCTCTCAGCTTTGCAGTCTTTGGAAGCAGCTTCAATTCAGTGTACTTGCCTTCACAAGACATGCCTCTCAGGGCCTGAAGCTAAGATGTTCTTCTGTGATACATCCCACACTGCCAATGCAGTGATACAATGGAAATTATGTTTCCTGTGGTTGCAGACCATTGCTGGATAAGAAAATTACTGACATGGTGAAGATTCTTTTGGAAGCATTAAAATCAGTTTCTCCCTATTCCTGTCACCACCTACACAAAAAAAAGTAGTTATTTCATTCCTAAGAAGAAAAAAAAGGAAGGTGGTACTCTGCTGAACCATACTAATAATCAGAACAACAAGAGATGAAGAACTGTGTCTCGGGAGAGGGAGATTTGTCAGTTCTGCAAAATTATTTCCTCTGTTTTATGTAAAAACAAAATACTATGTTATGCAATCCTCTGCAGGAATGAAGACTCTTTTAAAACCCTCTCTGGACTTCCTTTCTCTCTAGAGGTTAACTTCCTTGTTTATTCCAGGTGGGCTGCTTTCCTGTGYTGTTGAATTTCCCTTTTTCCTCCTCTCAGAGGACAGCACTCCTGGATGGCTTTTCCYGGTCTGAATTCCTGATGAACCACCAGGTGACAGACAGGTCACTGAGTCTTTATAGGAAGCCAGAGGATGAGAAGTTCAGTTCAGGTCTTCCCATCATTTTTTCCTGTGCTCATTCATAAGAGATCAAATTGCCCCTCAGCCAGTTASTCCCAAATCCTTCTGCAGAAACAGAGGTCTTTAAATCCCAAGGGTGCTCCATTCCCTGGCACCAGGAGKTGATGCTGGCATGGACAGGCTGGATAGTTTTGAAAGCTGCAGGTATGGTWGGTGTGAAACTCCCCTTGGCAAAGCCTCCATRAGCAGAGCACCCACTGCCTCTGCCAGGTGGTCGTGGCAGCTTCTCTCTGGCACATTTCATTGGATGCTCAATKCTCMACCCTTCTGCAAAAAATTTGGATCAAGGTCTCCAGTGGATGAATCATTYTGGAGTAATCTTTTTGTCYAGTTTTTCCACTGTTCATCCTCGGAGTTGTAATAAAGATCTAACTATAGCATGAAAAAAGTACAAACATAGTACCAGTTCAAAAAAGTCTCTGTTCCAGAGACAGCCCCACTTTCAGAGGAGAGGAAGTAAGTTATGTCTCATATTTACCTTGTCACTTGCCAGCATAGGAGGACTATTTGCAGTACAGTCATGATAATATTTAAATATAGTAATTTTGAATCTGAATTATAGATAATGTTTTGTACTTTAGCAGATCTAAGTGGCTAAATATTTATCTTTTCCTCTTTCAGGTGTCTCCTTTTGTTGGCAGATTTCCAGTTCTCTCTACATTGCTTCTCTCCACATTACTTCTCTCCTTTGGAAATAAGGCACTGAATTAGTTTCTCTCTTCATCAGAACTTGGCTCCTCTTTCACTTGGCTCCTGGGGTGAAAGTAATTAAGGGCAATTGATTGTTATAGAAATATTAATATTTATTATTGGTACTGCAGCAATATCCTGAAGCTTCAGCAGCTGTGATATTAATGTGAGAGCAATAGTTGTGGTAGGGCAGCTGAGGATTATTACATTGACCTCAAGGTCAGTAACCCTGCCATCATGTACTTGGGCTCTGAAAAAAGTGAAGTAAGGAACCTCCCAGAAAAAAATGCYGCAAAATGCAGTTGTAATCATTTGCAAGCAACACAAATGCAATCATTTCTAGCCCTGTTTCCCTTGAAAGGATGTCTGGGAAGTAGTATCTATGACTCAGTCTTTTGAGAAGCTGACAAATATGAATTGAAAGAAGAATCCTCCATTTAAACTTCTTTACTATGGCTCAGTCTAGCTTCTGAAGTTGTGCCACATGATTCCTTCTGCTGCAAATTTACTCAATCATCAGAATAGTTTGCCATGACGTTAGCATAGTAGATGAGCATTTCTATMTTGGTATGCCTGGACTACCAAAACACCACATTAGAGCATTAGATGTTAATATTTCCTCTGAAGTGTGCCCTATGCAAAAAAGGATACTATCTTCCTTTTGAGGAAGACTATAATGGTGAGATTTGTGAAAGCAGACAACATTCATTCCACCTTTCTACCACTTCTACCTGCAGTACCGTTGATTTTGGACAAGAGTGAAGCAATTTCCAATGTTCACACTCCAAAATGTTATTTTGTCCAGAAAGTCAGCATGAAAATAATATCATTGCAGTAGGTACCAGATGGTACAATTTCAAAGTACCACGACAGAAAGGCTATGAACAAAATTCATACATTAAAAAATATTAAAGAACGGTTGGGGTACGTCGAGTTTTTCAAATCATGATATAATAGTTTGAAGAACATGGGACATTTCTTCATGGAAATTCCTATGCCTTATTCTTTTATCCTGCAAAAAAGCAGTTTAAATGAAATGTCACCCTATAGTGCACTGTTGTATTCCYATTTATGTACACAGATATTAATAAGATATGCACATCACGTATGTGTTTGAGTGAGCTTTTAACAGTTTTATCTACTTGTCTGTGAGTCAAGATAAATATAGTTAGATCATGGGATGGGATGATAATGCACTCTAAATATATAAAGAGATTTTATAAAAATGACTAGGGCAAATCATTCTAATAAGACAAGAAAGAGAGAACAAAATGTAAAAGGATTGAAGAAACATTGTCAAATTACATTTTAGAAACCATCTAATTGTAAAAAGTCCATATTATGACAACTTACACTTTTAATAGCRTGTCCTGGTTTTGACATTACTCAAAATCCTCTTGAGAAGGAAATTTCCACTTCCTGTTCATTTTGGAAGAAATATGAAAACTGGTTTCTCTCCATGGAAGTCTCATAAGTAATTATATGTTGAACAGTTCATTTGGTTTCAACTTGAAAAGTTAGAATAAAATAACTTCTTCAAATCTGCCAATTACAGCCAAATTTTCATCTTAGTTCCATTAAAATGCATGGGTTTTTTTTAAAGAAATATGGCATTTCTCTAGCAGACAAAGAGTAATATAATGTGCTGTCTCTGCTATGCTACTGCCTGTGTTCTGTGATACAATTTAGAACATGTATTCAAAAAGAAATATTAGTTCTGGAAAAAATTTTCAACTTTCAATTTGGGACAACTAAAAAATCCCATTTTTCAAAGTTGCAGTACTTAGCTCTTTCTGAAAACAGGGTTCCAACTCAATGTCTCAGAAAATGCAGGTCCCTAAAAGAATGCTGGTCTCCGGTCTTTCTGGCACCAGTGATACAATCTCAGGATGTACCTTCCAGGATCCCCGACCCAAATTTTACAGTGAGAAAATCTTTGATTTATGTGATCAAATATTATAACATTTAATACAGCAAAGGAACCATGAAATATTTCAGAGCATACATCACACAAATGTACCCTGTATTCTGCATTTCCTACTTGTCACCAGGTAGTATTCAATGAAGGACTCCTCCATGAGTTTGAGCCACAGGCCCCACTCTTATCTTCTTCCAAACCACCCTCAGGAGTTGAGCATCATTCCTAGTTTTTCCTGGATAAACCACATATGCCACATTACAAACACCCATTCAGATTCTGATTTGTCTAGTTAAGAGTGAACTGTCCGCTGTTGTCATCTGTCCCTGTCACTCCTTTCCATACTTTTATTTTAAACTAGSCATCCTTGTTCCTAGCCCACAGCAAGAAAAGTTCAGTGACTCATTTTACCCATTCTGGTCTTGCTGACATTTAGAAACAAATGTCAAGTTGATAGCTTCTCTGGAAGACAATACAGAAGCATTGTCCTCTGCTGTTTGAAGAACCTTGGTGCAACATTCTTAGCACTTTTTGCAATATTCTACATATTATGTATCTTAAAAGATATAAATTATATCAAACTTCACCTTTATTTTAGTAAATTATGAGAAGGTAATAAAAGACTGTGTAGCACATACATTAAGAATAAATATAATAAAGCTGATAAGAGAGTGTTTTGATCCATAATTTCCTTCCTCTTGGGAACATATGTTAGCTTTAGGAACATCTTGCACCAAACAGGTGCACTTAACCCTAAGAATGTCTCATGAAATAAATGTCACATAATARAGCCCACAAGCAAACTTTTGGTACAGTGTGAAGGTGGTGAAACGCAGGTATTTGGCAGTCTAGATTCAAAATTCTGCTATTTGAAAAATTTCCATTGGGACTGTTCTTCAAACACAAATATCTTTGACAAATGTGTGCACATAAATATTTTGATCTGRAAAATGCTGATTCTGTAGAAAAACAAAGCTCCTTAAAGCAGAACACATCTATAAATCTCTATCTACATCTACATCTAAACAGAAACAAATTCTGGTCTGCCATACATCAATAACCATAAAGATGCATTGTGGGACAGAGAGTCTGGTTTCTGGAAGTTTAAAATCTCTGCATTAGTTTGAAGTTCCCCAGAGAAAATGGATCATTTTAAGTGTTATAAAAGACTATGAGGCATTCCACAGGCAAMTAGCTCTATAATACTGTGGTATGGCTCTGTTTAATGCATCTCCAAGACAAACAACTTTTGCACCAAAATACATGGAGTTTAATTTTTCACAAATACTTAACTTACTTCAGGAAGCAAGACTAATTTTCAGCTTAGTCCCTTAGAAAACAATAATGTGTCTAGTAAATGTGAGCTAGTACATAGCAGTTTTCAGCAATGAGGAGGCTTAATATGAAAGCTGCTCTGGGAGTTACTCTGCGCCATCAAGGGGAAGAGGTAACAGATACAAAACTTGACGGGACTGTGGTACTTGTTGACTTCCTGATATGAAAAAAAGAGTGAGGAGCCTCTCTCTTTTTACACCAATGAATGTGGTGCAATTCATTCCTATAACATGGTTTTGCTATTTTAAAAACAGTAAAAAATTCTAGGCATGCTTTATACTAAGAGATATATAAGGATAAGATGGAATTTCATTTTGAGGGAAGCTTTTAGRGATAATTAAATCAGCTCTTACATAATTTAGGTGAATGGCCTAGGCAAGCATTTAGAAATGTATCCCAAGCTCAACAGCTCTATGACAAAACATGCAAAGACAATATGGACTCAATAGCTCCTCTTTTTTTTGCATTAAATTTCTTCCAGAGGTAAAGTCTAAGAAACGTTAAATAATYTGTCGAAAATGTCCCCAAAGTTGATGGAAACACAGACATGGTATCTGACACAGATTCTATAAGAATAATACTTTATGCAAACTAGGTATGTCTTCTGGGTAGCAACCRCAATGGCTCAGGTCTGCCTTGATGAAAATCAGGGTCTGATTGTGGGATGAGACCTGACAGCTTCATATTTAAAAGATCTGAAGACTGTGCAGTTAAAAGTTACAATGGTTATCTACAGCAATGGGATCTACATATCTTGGAATGAAAACAGGGTCTGTAATGACATGTAGTTACTTCTGGTTTTAGTGAAAGTCAGAACAGCTAATCCCTAACTTTCTCTTCAGATTGTGATAYACTTTTGATCATGAAACAAAGAGGAAAAAAGAATGCAGAACACACACTTTTTAAGTCAATTTTTTTTTCTAGAGAGGTACAAAGGTTCTAGGTGTCTTCAAAAGATACTTTGGATCACTTAGTAAAGGCAAATGTTTTGGAAATACCAAGAGCAGTATTCCATGTGGCAGCCTTCATACAAAAGATAGTTTAAGGTTTTTTCTGCCCACTTCCTGCTTTCCTTCTTCCTTATCTCCAACACTCTGGTGCTTACTAGTGCCTTATCTGTGCCCTGCTCCATATTGTATCTATGCGTATAGYTTTCTTGAACAGAAAGGAATCTTTTTCAGAGAGTTTTTGGGTTAAAACCACAGAAGTTTGTGTGTATATGTGTGTTAAATAGATTTTCCTCATCTTTAAACCAGTCCTGTACAAGTAGTAGGATGGATGGAGGTGAAGGAGTAACTTTTGCCAGGATGTAGTTCGCCTAAAGTAGCTCTGCCACCAAAGGGTATATAACATGAAAAAAGGATATTTGTAACACTGTTCACAAGTAGAGCAGCATTTTCCAGTCTTGCACAAAATGTGTTTCTCCACATAGACTTATAGATTTTTATTGAGTTTTTTGATTGTTCTATTTTATCACTAGAGGCAAGCAACAAAGCTATTAGAGCTTTGYTTTAATTGTTTGTCATGTACTATTGCAGTCTTTTGGGTCCATTTGTGCTACACCATTTTTAATTAAAAGGTTATGGACCTGCTCACACCCATGATACTCCATTAAATGCAGCTGGATGGTACATAACGCTCACTGAATTACAGCACAAAATCTGTGTGACTGTAAATGTGCTGTCTTAAGACACATCCAGCTAAAATTCAATGAAAAGTTTAATGAAGCTTGTCAGCCTGTCTAATAAAGAACACTGCCACTCTGTACAGAGCTGGAAAGCACAGAAAACTTTGTCACAGTCTTTTTGTCAGCGAAGATGAGCGCTGAAGCCCAAGCTGAAGTATAGACTAGAAACAATTGCTTTGCATTTGATATAGTTATATTGCTCTCTCAAACAAATTCAGAAAACGTGGAAATAGGAGAGCTGCGAGTCTGGAAGGAGAGAAAAAGAGAGAGAGAGAGAGAGAGAGAGAGAGACAGAGAGAGAGGAAAAGAGATAGTTTGCATTTTGAAATAGTTCAGTAAAAGGTAAAATGAAAGGTGGGCTGCTGGTGAACGTGAGTTGAGTCCATGAGTTCTGAGTGTTGGCACTCAAAGAGTTTTTGGGTGATCAGAATTGGAATGACTGCTTTGTTGGGAAGGTCCTTCCACTCATAACTGGGTCCTAGTCTGCTCTAGGAATTTGTTGTGCWGTGGGTTGCTTCCTAAAGTCCACTGCATGGCTTTCATTTCAGTCTGAGAAAAGCAAGGATTCATGTATTTCAGTATTTCTACTGTAGGATCTCTGAAAATCTTACAAATCAAAGAAACCGGTTATTTTTACATTTGTTTCTCTAGCACAATGTGCTTGTTTCTTTAGCACTATTTGGCACACTCACTTGATGTTCTTTATAGGTGATTGGCTTGTGGAGGAATATGTGGCTGTGCTGGGGTTTTGAACATGACTTTTGCAAAATACCTTCATTTTTTAATGTTAAACATAATAATTAGAAAATTTAGGTTGGTGAAATCCATGGACACTCTAATGGCCTGGTGGTTATTAATAAATTGTTGAAGAAAATTACTATGGAATTCTTAGGTTTAGATCAGATGAAGAAAGTATCCTCATACAACATAGATGTCCTGCTATATGCAACTCTTCCCAATCTTCTTAAATCAAGATTTTTCTCTGATTATTATTCCTTCAAGAGTAACTGCTTATATCTTTCCATGGGAATTGGTGAAACTAAAGTGAGTGAGAAATAAATGAATTATTTTGCATTATGCCTAGCTTTAAAATCTGCATGCTGCTATGTTCTTCAAGGTGRGATTGTGATGGCAGAGGATCCTGGTAAAATGCATGAATATTCTTTGAATGATCAGAGAGGTTTTATGCGRAGAAATTTCTGAGGTATAGTTTGTCTGAGAGAAAAAAATGCTGTTTGAGTGAAAAAACTGACATAGACATTCTATGTATCCTACTTCTATTACGACCATGGTTGTGTCTGATGCAGCTACCTGAGTTCCTGTATTCATCCTAATTGAGAAATGTATAAAAAGCTTTAGGGAACAGGGGTAGAAAAAGAGAGTTGGTAGCGCAGGTTTTTGTTGGAACTCTCTGAGAAGTCATTAATAGTGTCTTTGAGTTTAAAGACATGGAAGCATATGTCATTTGCCTTGAGTTCCTCTTTGTTCTGAGTATCAGAAAATTGCTTGATTGTCTTGCTGATGCAGTCTTCCATTATGTGTCTTTTCTGTAGCTCTTACAGAACTTAAAGATCCTCATTGTTTTCAGTARGAGGTAAAATACAGCTTGAGGGGAGATTATCAGTTACTCTCATCCATCTGCATGAATATAGCCTCAGATTTTGGGCTTTCAGATGTGTGATTCCCAAAGCAATCTAATTTAGAGCTTCACAAGAGGAAAAGTACCTAAAACCAGAAAATATTATTCCAGGAAAAGAAGTTATTGATATGTAGATACGAAACAGAAGATTAAACTCTGTTTTACCATTAAAGTCCCACCAGTTGGGCTGGCCATCACACACCATGAAGGATATCAGGTCATCCATCCTCATTAGCTCTCTTCCTTTTCCTGCCACTAGCTGCCTGCATAGCAGGGAGCATCTAAGACGAGACAGGAGCCACAGATTTGGTGGAAATTCCCCATTTACTCAGTCTGTGAGAACAACAGAAACTGTTGGAAAGACAAGAACAGGAAGGACAGAGGTGTGCAGGACAGTTCCTCATCAGTTCCCCTTAGTCCACTRTTCTCCCGCCTTCAGAGGAAACAGAAATGGAACATTTTTCAAGAATAAATAGAGAAGAGTGAGAGGTCATGCAGAGGGAAAAAAAATGGAGTGGAAGGAGAAAAAAGCAGCAAGAAAAATATTGACAATTGTTACRCTGTGGCATGGCCTGAAGGTCCCATTTTGTTTGTGTACCCTCCTGCATACCATTATTTCGAACATCACAAAAATATAGCTGTTACCCTGGGAGTGTAAAAATAAACAAATCCTGCAAGAAACAGGGGAAYCAGATTTACTGTAAGAGGTCTGAAAATGCTGGTAGCAACAAAACGTTCTAGGGAATGGATATCACAAGAGAGAACTGTATAGCTTCTTAGTCAAACCCACATAGATTTCATTTACATTTTCCCTATGTGTTGTGCATGTTTCTAAACCCCCCTAAACCATCTCTTCTGTGTTTTTTGACTCTCAGAACACTAAACCTTTCCCCCTGTCAGAAATATGAAGCAGCATCCAGACATTTGGGATCCCCCAGTGCAGACCTGGCCCTTCCAACAAATAGTTTTAGGCCGCAGCTGTGAAATGCATATTAGCTTCCACTCTTGTACTTAAGTTACATAGACAACAAAGGTGTCCTGACTCTATCAGTCACTCCGTAAACTGAAAAAACAGGGGTTCATGCTGGCACCCAGCCTCCCAAGAAAGGAAAGGGAGTTGTTCTACTTGAGACAGTTTTGACAGAAAAGCCAGGGTTCAAATCCAATGAAAAAAATAAGCTGACATCCCAATATTAAAAGTCTGAGGAGGCAAATTGTGAAGCTGAGGAAATGTCAGAATTGTACTCAACAAGCTCTCTACTCTGGGATTCTTGTTCACAGAGTGAGTAATGGATGAGAGAGGAGCAAGAACAGAAGGACTGTTCTCTGCTTCAAAAGCTGGATGKCTGAGCTTTATTCTAAATTCAGCTGCCACCTTTGTAATAATGGATGATGGACAAAAGTGTAGCAATAATGGATATATACAGGAAAGGTTGATTATGTTGTGCAGCTCACCTTGAATATGCCATCTTTTAAGTTGATTGTCATTTCAAACCTAACCAACTTTTAATACATTTATTTCAAAAGAATTWAAATATACTTTAAAATGGGTCTGTTTCTTACAGCCTGGAGTGCCTGTTGGCAGGCTGTCCAATGCTGATCTGTTGCACCCAAGGAGCTGTTCTTCATTCTGCTGCAGTCCTGTCTGGAGGAGCCCTGCCATCCCAGTGTCTCACTTACACTGACACATATGGCARTGTGTCTTGATGACCATCAAATCAAGCAGGTTTTAAGCCAATGCTATGATTTGAATCTAGTTCTCCCTGGTTCTTTACCAGAATTATGAAAACATTATAAAATTATCTGTATTGTTCATCTAAGACCTTGGATAAATAGCAGAAGGTCTGATAAATGGCAAAAAATCTGAATAACAGTAAATAAAAGTTTAGGGGAAAGTGCAACCAATGCATGCATTGTTTGGAGACATGTATGTGTGGATGCATTCACGATGTATTACAGGYTCATGTCATAACCTTTTTGCAAGAACACTGCACAACAACATACTGCTTTATACCTTGTAGTTGACTGACTTCTGCCATTTTGCAGTATTATCAAAGAGGAAAACACACTTTTCCTTCACTTGTTTTCCTCCTGATATTTGTGAGAATGCTGGAATCAGCACTGACCTGTGCYAATAGGAATCACTAGCCAAAACACCACAGCTGAAGAGACTGACCTTTGCCAGTGGTGAGTTTGTCTTGCAGAAACCAATAGACAGGGAAAGAGCAAGAGCGCGGGAGACAGCTTTGACAGTAATAGGCAGTAATTGAGTTCTCAGTTTTACTTTAAGTGCCTTGGTGCTATTGTCTGTGAAAGTTGCTCTGTTTTATGCTCTTTGTTAGGTTCTGTCAAGCCCCATTTAAAATAATGAGGCCCCCTCACTCACTTTCTCTCCATATAGCTTGTAGCAGASAAGGGAACTTTCAAAGAAAGAACAAAATCTCATCTGCAGAGAGGAGGGGGACGTTGTAAATTACAGATACCCAGGATTCTTGCAGAGCCAGTTAGCCAGGTGTGACCTTGACAAAGGACAAATCAAACACACATTATCCAGTGCTTTCAGCCAACACCTTCTGCTCCCAGGAGGTGCAAACTCACTCTAGATGCCCTATAAAGCTCGTGCTCTCTAGCAGCTGATCACACATCACAGGAGCARGATAGATATAAAGAGTAATGGGTCTTAGAAAGGCCTTTATGAAAGTTGTGTTTGAATTGGGAGCAAAGGCCATACATGGAGAGGGGCTGAGCACTCACAATCATTCATTTCTCCAACAGAGCTGAAATGCCCAAAGTTCCTTTGCATGTAGGACAGCTCTACCATGAATTGATTGATCTCATGATCAGGTGTGTGYTGTAACTATCCACAACTGTTCAGAGTGCAATAACCTGCATGTGACATAATATGCATTAGCTGATCCTACTACTAGAGGTACTAATGTAAAGATACTTTGCCCTTACAGACCTCCTCTTAATYACCTTTGAACAAAATCTGAAATACTAACCATTGTTCTGAGACAAGGGTGGGCASAGGTTTTATTACTGCTTCCTTTCCTTGTTCTAAGAGGATTGGAAATCAGACACAATTCCAGCTAACTGCATGATCTTTACTGATCAAAGTAGGAGCTTAGGGCTAGAGGGTGGAATGCTCTAATACTTCTGGGCTAAGGAATGATGATCAAGTTGGTTTGTTTCTGTCACGGCAGCACCAAATTTCAGTGTCTCTCACTTTATAACCCTGTTTTGAGAAAGGAGTAGATACCTAAAACTCAGATACAAATTTCTTTTCTTCTCCAGAATGTGAAGCCAAAAGAAATGAGCTGATAGACTGAAAACTCTATGGAAAAGACATAAGCACCTGGCGAGCAGAAGCCTGGAAAAATTCATCATGACACCCATTCTAGCACTGGGTTTGCTTGAAATGTATGAACAAACTATTAGATGTCCCTTTGTGCCTTGCAAAGCTCCAGATAGGGCACRGTCCCTAGGTAAAAAAACCTTCAAACAGGAAGAAAAAAAGGTGGAGCTSATGTTGTGCAGAAACCTTTTTGCCTTTTTGCCAGTTGAGATGCTTTTTAGTAAATTCCACTTGTTCAAGAAGGAACATGCTTCATGATATAAACAAAAAACTAGCATTTTCCATTCTCTGTGTTAAGCACATWTTCTAGTATGTTGGCCAGTGTTGAACTTCAAGGCTATTGGAGCAGTATGTAGAGGGGCAGGTAAATAATGTGCTCTTGCAAAGTTTAAAAAGGGGGTCCAGCTCTGGACCTTTACTTTGCCTACCTGCAGGAGGAAAAGTTATCCTAAATACTGAAACAGCAGAAAAAAAGTGCAACTGCCAGAAAACATGACAAGCAGCATGTGGCTGGGAGGAAGGGTTTCTCAAGGTTTTTGTTGTCCAGAGGAGGGACCYTCTGGAAGGTATTGAACAGCATCCTTTCTTCACAGGAAGCAAGAAGATGAGTTGTCTGTGATCTGGATGYTTGCCTCTTAAGCCATCTACTCCTGTGTTGTCAGGAGTTTACCACATTCAGCATATGCCTTAGGTGTAATGAAAGGATGCACTATTATGTAGTCATAAGTGTAATTTTATGATCTCTAAATTGGTGAAAAGACAAGAATTATTTGCTATTCCAGCTCTGACCACATGCAGAGCTGCAGAAAAAGACACAAGACTGAGTCTGCAAGAAACCTTATGATAACTCATTGCTAACAATCCCCAGAGCTGCTGCTTTTCTTCCACAATATTGCTTTTCAAGATTCATTATGCTTTCTTCCTTTTTTCCTTTTGAACACTTTCCTTTTGCCTTTTCTCAAAGATCACATTACCAGTATTCTCACCTTGCTTCTAACTATCTCAGAACCAGGTAATATATTTTTACACTRGGGCTTTTTTCCCCTCCCCTTCTTCAGAACACAACTTTGTTCTTCTGAGTTTAAGAAGACTTAGACAAAGCATTGTGAACTCCACTCTTTAAGTCTGGAATTTATTTGCCTTCTGGTTGGTTTTATTTTTACAGCTATTTATTATTGGCTGTTCTCTTTCTTTGGTGTTTCTCAGTAGTGGCATTCAGGTTCCTTTATTACACATACCAGCTGAAATTTATATCCACTGCTCTCTCATAATAACAGTAAAAAGAAGGGAAGATATCTTATTATKCTCTCTGTTTATTAGCACCCTGGAAGGTCTTTTTGGCACTGGTGTTGCTGATATAATTCTGKAGTCACCAGATTTGAGACAGAAAGTGGTATTTGTTCTGCAATGACAGAGACTACATTCCTCATCTTTCTGACTAGCTCACTGTCAGTTGCTTGGTTACATTTTATTAAGACAATTTTTATGCTATTATTTTTTACTTTGCTTATGTTGCTCGTGTACATTTAAAACTGCTGTTCATCTTGCTGCTCAGAGCTTTTGGCAGCACATGACACACATGGACTATGACTTAAGGCTGTCTGTGGAAGAACTGGGGAGCTGAGAACTCTGTGTTCAGAGAACCTCACCTATTAAATTTTAGGAACTTGGTTTGGGTGGTAGYGTAGAACTACAGGATCATAATGTTCTGGAGGTACATACTCTGCATGYATTTGCCCATGGCACAGAACAGCACAACAGAGAGCTGCCTGCCTAGCAGACACCCCAAGCTCGATGCAGAAAGTACATATAAAATAGTCAGGGGAAATTTTTGCAGTACAAACAGTGCCACACCAGTAATTTAACAGTTATATTAGAAAAAAACTGTCCAGGGTCTGGAGATAGGTTGTCAATTCCGTTTTACCTGAACCACACCCTAATTTGAGGTTCCTCTGAAAAGCTGACAAAGTAACGTGCTCTGCCATGAGTYTCTGGCATTCTGCAGTGTGGGTGTTCACTGCAGTAGCCAAGCAGAAGCTTGGAGKCTTTAACTCATCTGCTTGTTGCATTATCACCTAGGGGAGATATTCAACATCGTATTATTGCTATTGGACTCAGCTTAAGAGGTGCTTTCTATCTATTTACAGTCAATTTTTTCTCAAAGGAGGCTTGACTTCTGCCATGTAAGAACCAATGCTTACAAGACTCATTAGTCTTGTAACTGCAGATGGATTGCACTTCTGTCATTCTTTGTTTAAAGACTTGTTCTAGGAAGAAAAGTATTGCATTTTAAGAAAAAAACACCTACCTTCATTTGTGATGATCCTTTCTCCTTTACTGCAGCCAAGCCAGTAGCAAGAGAACAGAAGTTAAGTGGCTGGGCCATGCTAGTAATAGTACAGCATTTGCAGAAATACAAAATCCATGCAGAGATCCTCRACTCAATCCTAAAAGCAGGGAAGTCTTTGCTGACAGTCTCAAGCCCCAGTGAGATTATATGGCTCAGTGCTAGATCCTCCAGGTGTGCATCCTCTTGCTTAAGCTGATTTTCAAGCCTGTGAGGAAATGCAACATCCAGAAAGGTCCACTTTGTTGCAAAACTGATTGGTCTGAAGCTGCAATGAAGCTGCTTTCCTAGGATAACTGGTCCAACACTGTAGGATGTCAGAATCCCACCTTAGGGTTTGGTTTGGAGGAGAAAGTAATCCTTGGGATATGAAGAGCTGTCCCCTGTAGGAAACAGGACTTATGCAGATAGCTGAAGAAGTCAGCAAGCTCCCTTTGAGTTGGATGGGATTCAATGAGTTTGACATAGCTCTGGGAAGCAAGAAGAATACAGGAAGAAATASAAGGAATCCATTTACTCTTTAACTGTAATCTGGATTTCAGTTTGTTTGACTTGGATATTTGGGGGATACATGGAAAGAGCATTTGAGTTGCCAACAACAAAACGTGGGATGCAAAAAAAGATATATAGAGGGAAGCCTTTCTTTTACTTTGCTACAAATCACTTGGCATAATCTTCTTTATCYGCCAGCTTGCGAGAGCCTCTCATGCCTCTGATCTCAGTTTTAATTCAACTCCACTCAAAACTCTGTCTCAGTGGTTCTCATAGGAGGMAATGCAGCAGCCTGCAAAAGTGATTCAGGTGAGAGGTGAGGAGCAGGAGAGTGATGGAGGCCTCACTTCTATCTGGKCTATTTTTATACTGCTCTCATCAGCACAGTACTAGGATGCCTTTTGTTAGCACAACAGGCTGCACMATTAGCATCTTGTAGCTGTGCCTCTTTCTCTTCCCTCCCACCTCCACTGTGCACAGGGGGATTGTGATTTCATTTAAATACTTTATATGCAGAACTAGAAGTTTGTAGATCTTCAGTACCTGATACTGAAGATGGCGGGTTGTTAAAGGCTAAGCCAGGAGCGTTCTGGCAATGTAATATAATATGACATAATGTAATGTTATATATGTTATGTACAGTGTAGTGTAATGTAAGCATTCTTCACCCATAGCACATATTTCTTCCTTGAAAAAACCTGAAAACTAAGCAATAGRAAGCTACCGGGATAGTTAGTGCCAGCCAGGAAGATACAAGAGCCATTTCCCAACAGGAACAGCAGGCATCCATGTTGGTGTCATGGGTGAAAGGTACAGGCCAGGTAGGTATGTTTGATGAATAGCAGTGGTGAGTCAGCTCCCAGTGACCCCGTGTTCACCACAACAGTGAGGAAAGACAGGAGAGGGAGGCTGAAATACAGCAAAATGAGAAAGGAAACTACAACTAAGTAAAGCTTTTTCCTGGACCGCAAACTGGGGAAATACTCTGGGCCTCACATGCCTGCCTCCTTCAATGCCATTTGATCGGTAATTGCTGCAGCAGCTTTGATGGGCTGTGATCCCCACTGTGGCTTTGAGACAAAGTAAAATACGGGCAAAGTAGGAACTCATCGATTCTGGTACATAATTCATTAAACTCCTGTGTAAGAGATCCAGTTCATTAATTCCAAGTTGATGAAATATTCAAAGGAAGATAAATATATTTGCAGGTATTAGACTCCCTGGCACTTAAAATYTCTCAGAACATTGTGCCAGAGAGTTCCCAGCCATGTTAATCACGTTTTGCTGTGAGTAACCTGCTGCAGAGTGCACACTCTGCCAGATAAGGAGAGGTAGGAGACCAGGCAGGTGGAGAGCCATGGGTGGCACCAAAACCACCAGCCTGGCTCCCAGTCACCAGGGTCTGAGGGTTGCTTGGTGCATACTATGGACTTCTTTGTGAGAGAACATTGGACAGAGTAAGAAGCCTGGGAAGGCCCTTAGAAAATGTTTCCTCCAGAGGAGGAAACTGGGTTGTTCTGGTCTGTCCCAGGGATGCAGTTAAGTGTGGAAGCCATTGGAGACCAAGTGGACAAGGCACTGGAAGGTCCTGAGTGAGAAGGGCAGGGCACCAGTGGCCAAGTAGTCTGTCGCACCTCACTGACCAGAAGGTTACATCACTAATTAGAAAATAACCTACCTGCTGAAACATGAGGGAAGCTTTACCAACTAGAGCTCATCACCACCTCTCTTCCATGTTGGGCTAGCCTCATTCTGTGGAGGGGAGAAAGTCATGGTCCCTTTTCAAAGCTCTGATGTGAGACCTGACCAAATATTGTGTCTGGCAGGATCTGAGAGGTCTCTTGCATGCTAGACAAGAAAGTAAAGCAGATGCAAATTGAGAGAGAAGAGCAGAGGCCATTGAGCTGGAGCTTTTGAGGAGCTAGAAAGCAATGTGTCAGAAAAGTGTCCAAGGCCCAGCACTATATGGACTTCTTGGTGTTACTTAGCTTCTGAACTATTGTATTTTTTTTAAGGAAAAATTTAGATCTTGTCTGGAAAATGTATTTATTATCTTGTCCAATTTTATATGTATTTTAGCTTTATAGCTCAGAGTCTCAAYAATATGCTTATACCTGTGTTCTGTTTGCTTTTCTTGGATGGGAGTGAAATCCTCAGATTATATGAYGGCAAAAGGCAAGGACAAGTCCCTGCAGTGATGACATCAATGCAATAATATCCTAATGGTTATAACAAGTATGAACTTCTTATCTAAGTGTGTGACTGAAAAAACAGGRGTCACAAAATTGAAATTATGGGAATTCAGCAACACTGCAGGAGAAAAACAGTTGAAGATACTCTGAGAAATATTTTGCAGCAATCACCACTGATTGGTAGTGTGTCCCAATAATGTATTTCTTTGTATGCTTCTTTGTAGGTTTCCTAACCAGTCCTGGAAATGGGTTTCCACTGTAATTCTGGGCAGAAATCCACAAAGTCTCAGAGAGCTGTCCATATGCTCCTAACCAGTCACAGGAATAGAAATGTAATTGTAAARATAAAACAAAACCAGCTGGTGAGCCAAGGAAGATGTGCTCTACTTCTTAAGAGTCAGTCACCCAGTGCCCAGAGTGATGGAAATCAGGTAATTYTTTCTTCTTCAGAGCAGTGAAGACTGAACTAGCTGATATTTGGAAAAGAATTGCCAACCTTCCCTAATCTTTAGATTAAAACAGTAACCCTCAGGACAGGACAAGTTTGTATGAGATCAAGAATCAACTGTTATAGAATTGCAATCAATATCTTCAGGAAGGCACAGACTGTCTTAGTTTCTGTTTTCTCCTCTTTCATTATTGATGCARCTAATGGGCCTAGGGTAAATAGGAGCAGAAAATATTGTTGCCAAGCATCTTAAAAGGTTTTCAGCTGGAGTCCTGAGAGCTATTACATTTCCAGGGAGCACGGAATAATTTGTTTATCTCTTCAGTAGTTATACTCTTTCATTCAATGCAGTTGTGAGTTGTTTTATTTTACTGGTGCCAACAGATCCATAGAGAGACTATTTACTTTCAAAATTAAGTAACCTATATTTGTACATTAAGATATGAGCGTGAAGACTCCAGGGTACTCCTAAATGCTTATTTAGGTAAAAATAAAGGAAATCAGACTGCTCAGTCATTTTCCATACTCAGTGAAGTGAAAGAGCTCTTCTAAGCAGGCCAACTCATGGCATTTAACATTACGTATGTAATCATTATCTCTCCACAGGCTGTAAAGTGAGGCTGGGCTGCCCCATATTATAATTATTCTTGTAAATACCCCTATGGCTGGAGCAGTTATTGACAMAGTGACATTGAGGAAGGTTAAATCCAGCTTTAAAAACCAAGTGCATTTATAATGGATTAGATAAATTGCATTAAATCCTTGCATAGCCTCTTGAAAATGGAAATAAACTGAACTGAATAAAAATTACATTTGTTCTGAAGAAGCACCTGTCATGAGGTTTGAATGGAGTCAGATGGGCTTTAATTTTTTTTTTTTTTTTCTGAATATTACCGAATGGACAATATTCCTGTAAGTGTCAGCACAAAGCAKATCACCTGCTGTAGATTTATACCCTGCTTTGCTGTGTCTTGTATTTTTTTCTGCAGGCAGACTTGAGAGTCTAATTCATCCGCCCTGGAATTGCTGATCTGATTCCTACAAAGCTATAGCTATTGCAGTGGGTCTCAGTTTGCAGACTTACCTGGAAAGACCTAGAGATGTTAATTGATTACCAAGTTGATTTTTTTACCTCTCTTTCTATCATTTTTTTTACATAGTATCTTCTTGCTTGGCAAATTGTGCCAGGTGGTTTGTCTGYATTTGCCTCAAGAAATGGATTTACTTGATCAAAACTTTTCCTTTGTTGTTCTTCATATCTGGYCTGGAAACATTTAGTAGGTATAGAGAAGCATTATCTCAATATCTCACTTGTAATTTTACAAGAATTATGGTTTTGACTAAAAATACAGATGAAATAAAGATTCCCAAAGACCACTGCAGGTACTGCATGAARAAAGCTGGTTTTAAAACAGATCTAAACTGGTATAATTGCAGATGGTTTCCCAGGTCAGAAATGAGGTGCATCATTAGAGCCATCAGGCACAGCTGCAGACATAGACAAAGAAGTGAAGTGTGGTCAGTGCCTGATTATGGTCTCAGTTTCTTGTTCAACGTTTACTTGACATTATGCATTCCTTGTCCTCCCTTCCTTTGGCAATCTGACTATGGAGGAACATACAGATGTTCTGTGTAAAATTTACAGAAGCATATTTGCTAATCTTAATCTTTGAAAGCTTTTTAAATTGCTGTAGAGACAAAAAAATGCTATTTGAAATTGAACTGATTTAGGATGCCATAAAGTAGACTTTTTTCCTTGTGCATTCCACACCCCTTTATTCATCAGAAAAATACAGTCCACAGATAAAATACAGAAAATACACCTGATCACAGAGTGTGGGTTGATAGAGCAGATTTGTCTGCAGAAGATTGGAAGTGGAAAAGATCTCTTCCAAGTTGAGGAGCATCACCAAGGAAACGTCTATAAAATTAATTTAATGCTGTTGTTTGCCTGACACTTGAACTAGACTTAGTGGCCAGCATCTCACACAAGAATGTGCAAAATGCAGTCACAGCAGGACACTCACTGGACTTTTCATGGACAATGTCTCTTGGTTTTGCTTTAAGTACTTGAATTCTGTAATGGGCACATACAAGATTTAGTACAGAACTGCCAGTCTGACACTATGGGACACAAAGGAAGATTGAAGTCCAGTATCTTGGGATGAACAACTACAGTATCAACGATCCACTGTGCATCAAGGACTTGCTCTTGAAAGAGACTTTTTGAGATAAGCTWAGTTTTACAAAACTGAGTACTGATCAGTCGCATGCAAATAAATAAAGCAGCAAATCTCCTTTTAAAAARAGATCAGGAACATCATAAAATATTCAACAATGCAAACAGGACAAGGTTTAAAGTGAAGTGAAAAAGCAAATTATCTGCTAAATGGCAYTTCACCAGCTCAGMTCTCACTTCCACAGCAGAGATGGCTATTTATCAAAAAAAGGCAAAAGATTGTACTTATACAATCATAGGTCAGATAAGAAGAAAAAGTGAGACCTGGTTAAGTGTGTGGTTAGATAGAAAAAAAGGATTTCTGAGGAGCGATAGCATCAGTGGACCCAGTAGCTCAGTATATTTTCCCCTCTACCATGGCCCGGGTCTCCATGTCCTCCGTCTGACATTTTGCRGCACATCCACAAGCATGGCTGTCCAGAAATAGCTAGATACACAGACACAGCAGAAATTACACAAAAGGATCAAATAAGGCCTTAGTTTTGTGCCAGCTCTGATGATGTGTTTGTGTTTTCGTAGAGGCTTTGTTATAACCTTGGGGAATGTCATGCTACTTCTAATTCCACACAGGATCAAGATGAGCTGTCAGTTTCCACCACAAGACACAGTGAATAGCTTTAGAGGGAAAAARTTCCCACTGCAAATTTGAAAGACCAGCCAAGCACAAAATCTGCTAGTTCATATCTAAATAGTGGGGAAGGAAACATTCTGGACAGATTCATCTCACCTCACTTCCATTTGACTAAAGAGAAGTGGCTACGATGCAGTTGGATATATCTGAATTAATGACCTTGGCTTCCCTTCATAGCTAAATGAGACCTTGTCAATGTAGCCAGCAGAGGCTGGCAATTCTTCATTTTCCCAGCTTTTCACAGAATATTTTCTGGTAGTCCCAGAACCTCTGTCATATAAGGTATTGACCAGTGTGAATAAACATGTTACAATCATTACTTTTCCCAGAGTATTTCTAGTTCAGTTAGTCGAGACAGAAAAAAAGCAGGAGAAAAGCATTATTATCATGTACTACAACTGTGCTATTTCTTTCCCCTTGTTCCTAAGTGACGCAAACTGCATACAAATTAAGTTTAAACCAGGAGCATCAGGGGGATGTGAAATAGCATTATTTGGAACAGAATTCTGAAGGAAAGTGTGCAATGCATCACTAACTGTGGAGAGATGCAGCCAGACCTTCAGATCACCTTTCTTGCAGGGGCAAGCATACATCAACCTGCTTCAYGGAAAAATACAAAATACAAATACTGTTTCTTTCCAGCAAAACRCCCTGATGGCTCATGCAAGTGGTCACATCTAAGCAGTGTAAAAATATTGTGACACAGTAGATGGTTCACACTTGCTCACCTAAACTCTGGCTAATGCAATGACAGTAGACTGAGCTCCATCATGGTGGGTTTTTTAAAAAAAGGTATGGAGAAGCACACAGAGAGTTCCAGAAATGTCACAATTCAGTAGGCCAGCAGAGGTTGATAATCTGCCTGAAAATGAGATTTATGGGGGATTTTATTCTTCTACTCTAATTTGTGATTATTGCTGTGATTTGCACAGAGTAGGTCTTACTCCATGAGTATTCCCATCAGGCTTAAATGCAAATTTTGCCTTCATTAGAGCAAAATATGCAGAACTCAGCAAAACAGTGAAGAAAACAGGTTGGTGGACATCTGTGGAGGAAGTAAAATTGCTTACACAGAAGGTAAGACAAGATGTCCTGACAATTCCTTTTAATCCATGAGACCTGAATATCTGAGAGGGATAAGAGAGATAAAAATCAGAAAGGAATGTTAGRCTTTGTTCACAAGTCTTGACAAGGTTAATTTGTTTTTAAATTTGGATGACAATAACTACACACATGATCATCAGATAAATCCCACTAAAGAGAGTATTCTTTTCTACAGTGAAGATAGGATGTGGCTTAGAGTACCCTGTCTGAAATTTGGCAGGAAGAGTGTCAAATTGACATTTTTTTCAACACTGTTGATACATCTTTCATAAAAAATAGCAAACAGCAGTAGGAATAGGAATAAAGTTGGCTATCCCACCTTTCTTTGGATAGAACCAAAATAATCTTTCATGAGTTTCTTGCTGATGGAGGTGAGCTTAAGCAAAGTAAAATTTGCATTCATAGTAATTTTACTATTTGCATKCATAGTAGTAAGCTCAATTGACAGAAATCTAGCTTGAAAAGTCTTAAGAACTGAAAAGGCACATGGGTATATATGGGTGGGTATACATACATAAGTGGAATTACAGCTATTTTACGGAAAAGTGTAATATCAAACAGRAACTCCATACCCATAGATGGTATTTTGAGAAGACACTCTGTACTTATTTCTAGAATGAGTAGTTGTTACCTCCAGATGACTAATAATTGCACAGAACAAGATATTAAAYGGTAGAGAAAAGAGGTGCATYGAATTTATGCTTTAYGAATCAGYTAAAAAAWTTTTTAAAAAATTTCAGCATGCTAGCACAAACTTTATAATCCAGATATCTTTATCAAGAGAATACAGGAACCTCTATTCCACTTATTCTCAATAAAGCTTAATCTCTTAAGGGCCTCTTATTTTGAACATGGGACTTAACTCCAGATCCTCAGATATTCAGTCCTGTAGTTTCTGGTTATTGAATGGAAATACCTTTGAGAATATGAACTCTCACTCTAAGCAAGTACACGTGAAAACACGTCACTCTAGCATTATGGGCATATCTCCAGCTGAAAATTAAACCACATTCAACTAGAATGTACTCTTGAAGTGCAGGAAATATTCTGGAACAAATTTGTGAATAAAAGCACATTATCCACCACCAGCAACCTGCGGTATTTTAACAAACTGTGGACTTACAGTCACACTAACACTGCAGTGGGGCAGCTTGTGCACTTGCTGCTTGTAAAGTAATGAGGTTTAATATGGTGCATCATCTGATTATGTGAAATTTAGTACTTATTTTTCCCCATAATCTGCGTATGGGTATGCTTACTCAGTGCTTTGCTTTCATTCCACTAAATTCACTGTCCAAGCAGGCCACAYTAAAGTGAAGTGGCACACTGTTACTCTTGAGTATGTCTGTACCTAAATCAGTCTTTCAGGTAAAACCAGGCAGTTCAGCCTGGCATCTGGAAACTTAGGTTTCTTCTATAGCCCATAAAAGTGGTAGACAGATATAACCATGCTGGAAGGCAATTCATCTTGTTCAAAGACAGCATCTAAGAGTCACTATTGGCTGGAGAGCAAATCTAGGCAACCAGGCTGCAGAAATMATTTACTGTTTAGAAGACAAAGGTAAGAAACATTATTTCCATCACAAATGTCCAAATACACAGGTGATCAGGAAGTGTGGAATAGGGTTTTTCAAGKAATTCCATGCACAGGGTGGCTTTAAATCTTTGTAAACTAACTACAGTGATATGTGGAACACCAGATATGACATCTAGTGCATTTCTATTCTAAAATCTTGGGGAGGGGTGGGGGAGGTGTGTTTATAAAAGGTAACTACTGTGGTGCTCTTGAAACCATTTATTGTTTCAAGAATAAAAGTAATTGAAATTGTTTAAAATTTGGTAGATCAAATAGAGCTTATTTTCAGGAAAATGCAACAGTTTTAAYGCAAAGATTAGAGTGGGAGGTGAGATTAGACCAGTCCATCCCTCCATGATTTTCTTGCATGTCAAAAGACTACATTTTGGGGCGGAATTTCTAGAAAGGTGGCTGAAATCATCATCATACAAAATTATTTATTGGTGGTATTTTCTCATTAGCATAGTGTCATATCTCATGATTCAGACTACAGGCTTGCAAATGAATTAATATGAGCAGTTTACTGAAACAGCTTCTCTGWGTCATATTTTTATCCTGGGATGATTCACAGATAGTACCTATCCAACTGAAAAGCATGTCTTTCATTAACAGCTAAGAAAGGTTAGAAGCTGTGGAGTTAAGGTCTTTGTTTAAGGGATCAAAGAAATACTTAAACTCTAATTGCAATTCATTACAGTCACTGTCTCTTTGCCACCATCAGAAAAACGTAAGTCAGTTCTTTTAAATTCTGCTCATCAATATGCAATGTATGAAGGAATTTATCTTATTTTTATCATTGAAAAAGCAGAGTTGTGTAATGTTATAGAGATACACTGATTTTCACCTGATTGCTTCCAGGACCATGTGACTGAAGCTWTCTAATGATTTGAACCATTGTATTTTTGTGTGTATGAAAGGCCAGAACTCTTTCTGACCCTGTGCAAGTAAAATTCAACTTCCCTTGCATTGGTTTAATAAAACTATAAATGTTGTCAATGGCCCTAGAATTACTCATTCATTTTTAAATCTGTCTGCATTTGGTTTGATGACCTTGTCTGGCAATAAACCAACTCTAYAGATTATTAATTGTTATTGGGAAATATTTGTATATGGTTTCTAAGCTGCAAATAATACTTCACAGGCATGAAAAATCTTGAAGAGGGAGATTCCAGCTCCATGATTTTTTTTTTTTCTCTTGTCATGCTGCAGGTAATTCTCTCTGATGTGGAAGGCTTTCCTCTGGGGTACTGGGGAYTCTGAGGCTGGATGAGTAACTGGCCTGCATTACTCACACCATCTCTTGGAGCAGACCACACTATGGATTACCCACACTCAAAGCAGGCCTTGAAGGCAAAAAGAAATTAAAAATATCTATTTACAAAATCCAAGAGAGACATTATAGTAAGAAAGAGATATAAAGACATGGGTGACAAAATTAAAAGAAAATTATATTTGATCTTTTTATCCAAAGATGAAATCTAAAGTTTGGTGTCTTCCCTTCCATGTAGCTGACAAGCTTTTAGACARTTTTTTAACCCACATGATTAGGGAAACAGTCCCTGGGGACAATCTACATCTTAACTTACATTTATAGGAGATATACWTGACCTGCAAAAATATGTTAGATTTCATGTCTCATTATTCCCTTCAGTTTTACTTGGAGGTCTATGTAGATTCTTAAATCCCTTTCTCTTTTCATTTCTTCCCCTTAAGGATTATTGATCCTTAATTAATTTCATATAAATATGTCAAATGGCATCCACATTTTATACAGATCTTTTTCTGTTCCTTRTTGAGCCTAGACATAAGATTAGCCAATCACACAGAGATGATGGCAAGTCTGGTTGATCTCTACCTCTGTTTTTACAGGACGAGGAACAAACCCACATTTTTTCTTCATGTATCTTTTATTCTGGTGATTTGGCTGAAAGAGCAGCACTGTTTCCCACTTGGGRTCCTTCTGGTGCTCCTTTACCCTGGCCCTAGGATAGAGTAATTCCCTAAAACAAAGGTGAGCTAGCACTGCAAATTATACCCTTGTTCACAATGTGGAGCCCTGGAATGGAGGGAAAGGTGATTGCAGGCAGGGAAAGAAGTCTATGCTAATTCATTGTAGGGAGGCCTCCAAACCAGCTTTATGAAGAAAGGCCTCTGAGCTCTGTTCAACTCTCTCACTGCAGGCATCTATAGCCATCTGAGTATTCTCCCTGGTTTCTAGATGCTGCTTCAGGGTTTCCCACAGGTCCTGTGCCATGTCTGTCAGACTTCTGGGAATCTTTCTCTTACTCGTGGGGTATTTCAAATGTTCCTAATGCTTATGCTTGGAGGGAGTGAATTAAGTGTTCAATATCTATGATCACATCACTCACTCAGAAYAATGACACTATCTGTACGCTTCTCTCACACCTCTTGCTCTGCARTTAAAGACCTTCACCAAAATCAGAACCTTTGTGTGACAGGAGTTCTGTGCAAAGCTAATGGGAAATAGTCCCTAACCTAAAAGGATGGGGGGAGGAAAAGCAACATCTTGCCCAAACRTATACAAGGGATCTGCTGCAGAAAAAACACCACAACTTCACATCCTCTGGATACAGACAACAGCTACACAGTCCAGACTCTGCTTTTGTAGGGTACTTTTGCAATATGTCCTTTATCTTGTCTACAAGAAACCTAACACCTTGTGACCCAACAGGGTCAGTGAAGGATGACTGTCTGAGCCTGTAAAATATAAGCGAAATTAARACAAAATCAGGCCTGAAATGCAATTATCCCTTTTCTGTCCCTTGAAATATCTCCACTCTCCCTGCCTTTTCCTACCTTCACTTCATACCACTTGGCGTAGGATTTATTTTCAAGCAGAAGCAGTGAATTATGTCCACTGTGTTGCATCCTCTCATACCCTATATATCACAGAAAGCTCTTCACCAGCAATGTATTGCTAAGARTATTTTTGCAAAAACTTCATCTACTCCATGTGGGCTTCCTTACACCCACACAATGCAAAAAGCAGTTCAATGTTATGACGCTTGTATCTTTTATTCTTATTTCTGCTTGCTCTCTTCAGACTGGAGGCTGCATTTTGGGG
The DNA here is from genome assembly GCA_902810485.1 of Alauda arvensis. Taxonomy (NCBI): domain Eukaryota; kingdom Metazoa; phylum Chordata; class Aves; order Passeriformes; family Alaudidae; genus Alauda; species Alauda arvensis. The sequence continues at coordinate 2,580,410 of CADDXX010000045.1, forward strand.
ACCTAATGAGTGTAAAATGGGAATGGATTTCTTGGCAATGACTCAGAATCCCTGCCAAATTGGAATTTTGAACAGAAAGGACTACTGAGAAAACAACCCAACCCTAAATCTCACATAACTTTGGAGAGACCCCCATTGCCTYGCTTAAGGCAGAGATCCCACTGATTCATTCCCAGTTTCACAAGGGAAAGAAGAAAATGTATGCATAAGGCACTGACCTCTTGGGCAGTTGTGACATTCAGGTCTAATGCTCTGACATTCAGGGTTACCCACTTGCTGGTAACCACTTTACCCTGCATCATCTGGTTTTTGCAGCACAGATCAAGCTCAAGGAAGCACTGCAAAGCTCTGAGCTTGCCTCAGCCTCAGGGYAGAACCATTCCTGACACCCAGACAAACACCTATCACCAGGTAGTGTTCTATACAGCTGAACCATGGATYGGCAGCCTGCTGTGTGTGTGGATGGCACAACCTCAGCATGAAGGATTAAGTCTGAGTTTTGCCCTTATCAGTGCTGAGGTTCCATATGCTTCTGTTTCCATTTCCCTCTAAAACTATGGGCTCAGACACAACTTTTATCATCCACTCACTCATCACTGGGAGATGTTCATCCACAGGTCTAGCCTCCTGGCACATACAGCCAGCCACCACTTCCATTGTGAGAAGGAAAGAGGCTGAAAAAGAGAATGAAACAGAGTTTCACTCCCATTGGGAAAAATGTGGAGAAAATGTTTCAGAAAATTAAGGARGCAGACTATACCAGATAACCAAACACCTTGCCTCACTTCAGTTTAACTAGCAGCACTTATTCAATGAAATGTTCTGAAAGGTTCTTCCCCCATATATCAGAATAAACAGAGACAGATAATACCTTAGGGAGTTGCTAAATAATGCCAAATCTTTTACCTACACTTAGTTTTGGTTTGTTACCATTTTTTAAGCAGYTAAGTGCTGCAAAGACTAGGAGGCAATGCCAGTTAAACACTGGTTTGCGTTGCCTCGGTCCAACTCATAGGGGGAAGGCAACCTTATGACAAGACACTCTAATATAGATTGTGTTTCTGTGGAGTTTCCATCAAAAAGTTGTCTTTGTAGCCTCTAAATCTGGGAAATGRTCTGATCAATCAGGTATTGCTGGGGAGTGCTGACAAAAAGGATTCTTGTGCTGCATAATACAAAGTACTCCACAGATACAGCAATTAGTCTGACCAGCWTATGACTACCAAGAGAGCACATTTCCAGAGGAGTCTGAGTGTCTGTGCACTGCAGTATTGTGAAGTTCTGCTGTTTGTTGTTGWACTTCAATTGGAAGATGACCTACTTTGGAAAAAAATCTAAAGATTTAGTGCTTTGAGTCCTTGATTGTGGCTGTTTGAAATAACCATACTTAAAAAAACAAACAAACAAACAAAACAAACACAGAAACAAACAAAAACCCAACCAAAAAAAACCCCCCAAAACAAAAACAAAAAACCCCCCCAAAAAATAAAAAAAAAGAAGGAAAAAGTTTATTTGTCTGATGAATCCCCAGCAGGGAGTCACAGACAGATGTAAATTAGCAGCTTTTAAAAAAACAAGAAACAAAATGCAAAAGAAAAAAAATTAATAATTGCAAACCAATCTCAAAAAGCTAAATTGAAAAATCAACCAACTGCAAATCAATTACATACAAATAGATAAAGAGAGAAAGAAATTGGTCGGCTGGTTGGTTTGCTTTGCTTTACTGTCTCCTGTCACAGTGGATATGACATGCACATTAGCCCCAGGTGAATTCATCATGATCAACACAGTTAGTACATGACATGACAAATGAATAATTAATGAGAGAACACAGAGTAGAAAGCATCCCTTAAAAGCAAGTGGTGGTCAAGACTTCAGCATGCTGCATTGCCAGGAGGGAGCAGCAGTGCAGTCTCCTGCTCCCCAGAGAATAGGAGGGACAATGACCYAACATTCCTTTCTTGGTGTATGCAAGGAAGGCAGCTCTTGCACACCATTTAGAACAGTCTTTCTGCCTAASTGAGACTGACATTTTGTGGCTTCATCCAGTGTTTGCATTCCCAATTCAGAAAACTGCCTTTGAGTAATACAATGTCACACAGAGGAAARTGATGGGACACGCYTCTGAGCTCAKTAGCAGACACTCRGGCACACCAGGATCAACAAACAAAGATACCTGGTGTATTAAACACAACCTGAAAGAAAAGAAGGCATTATGAAAGAAGCAGCTGATTTGCTGAAGCCACCTAGATCCTTCTTCAATGGCTGCAAGAGATAAACAGCTCCCACCTGCTCTTCTGAACTGTCTTCCACATCTCCTAAGTTGACTGCTGCCAGCYGGATTCCTGGGGCTTGGAGTTCCGTTTTCACTGATCCCTACTACCACCTGTGGGACACAAGCACTTTTATCTTGTGGGGCTTTAAGTAGCTCTAGGGTTAGCTCAGGAAAGGTTCCCAAGGCCTATTAGGCAATAAGCACAACTCCATTTTTTAAACAAGCAAGAACTTGTTGAAGGCCAGCAGAGACAAGTCTGGGACTTTTATTTTGTCCTAGTTGCCAGTGGGTCTTCCTTCTTGGACAACACCTTCCTCCTTCCCCCTTCTTAAGGAAAAAAATTAGAGATGTTTTGAGAACAGTGTTGAGGAATAYTTTGGAGTTGTTTCTTTGTTGAAGAAGTTTCTGCTGGAACATCATTTCAGCTTTCAACAGGGGTTATAGAAAACAGAGATTCTGTAATTCCTCACTTTTCCTCCTTTGTGTGCATCAGACTTCCTAGAGCTGTGCCAGGAGTTTGGGGTAATTTGTTTRATTAATATCTCATCTCCTGGCGCTTTAAGGATTCCTGAGGTTTAGATTTCCTGAGTTCTCAGCGAGCAAATGAATGTTTTGGTTTTTTTCTCTTTTCCATTAGGTCAATTAAAAAAAAACAAACCAAACTAAAATACACACATGCACAAAACCCCCCCAAAAACTCATTGTAGCAGTAATACATGGTTTTCAATAGGTAGCAAAGGCAGTCAGTCAAATCTCCTTTATCAGCCTCAAAAAAAAAGGACATGGGATGATGCTGTGACAGGGCACAGGGATTGACCTTGGGAAAATGTGAGAGAGGGGACCGAGAGGGAGAGGGAGAGGGAGAGGGAGAGGAGGATTCTGTCCACAAAATGGAAAGGGAATGGGTGGGAATGCAGACTGGAAACCTTGGGGGAGTGGGGTTGCTTCTGTGGCTCAAAGTCTTAAATGAAGTGACTCACATGTTTCACTTAAACTGGAGAGAACAGCACTTTTGTAGCCAGTTAACTTGAAACAGACWTACTGTCAAAGGAATATTTGTGCTCATGGAAAAACCCTAGTGATGGCTGCAGCTGCATTTTTAAACAGGGCTCTGTTTCATCGGTGTGAAAGCTGGACTCTGCATGGAGGGATGGCACAGGCAGGGAGGATTCAATTCAAAGGCAGAGGTGCTCTCACTCACTACCTCTCTGATCTGTGCCAGGCKTAACCTGCGTGCAGTGCTGCAGCCCGGAGTTGCTGTCTCTTCACTCCCCCATATGTTAGTCTGGCCCCCTAGAGAGCTTGCATTCAGCAATGAGTAGCTTTGCTTTCTTTAGTTTGCACCCTGCTGACTTGAACGAGGTCACAGAATGCTCGTCTCGCCGGACTCCAGAGCTCTGTGGGGTGGAGGCACACACCGTGCATTGGGATCACATATCCCTCCCACGATGCACAGAGCGGGCACAGTCAGCCCAGGCAGCAGGAGGGTCAAATCCAAGTGCAGGGGAGGGAAAAGCCATCGCTRTTTAAGTGGAGACATCTCTGATGTGGGTACTGCTGGTGTCAGCTCAGAAATAGGTCTGTCAAGAGAGCAGAGCAGGGGATATGCAACTACTCCCCTGTCTTCACGCCCCATGAGACCAGGCCAGGCTAACAGGACAGACAGCTCCTCAGATACTTTCATGCTCTCACAGATCCAACCTGAGCTGTGTCTGGTTTTACATGCTGAAGCAGCAGCCTAACTTTTAAAGTGTGAACTTTCTCCTGGCTTTTAAACACCCTGCAGGCRGTCAAGAGACATTACTAAACCCCAGGCAAGTGTGCTCAGCTTTCAAGTCTTTTCTGGCTGCACTCACGCTGCCATGCAGACATGGAAAGACATGGCTGGAGCAGGACTGACCAGGCAGATTCAAGGCCCAGATGCTGAGARCTTTCTGGGAGCCATGGGAATATTGCCCTGTTACAGCTGTTTCATAGCTCACATCTCGCACGCATTGTATTTTTCCAAGAAGGAAGACTCCAGACACAAGCACCTACAAGATGTAATGCATAGCTCAGGACACTTCAGGGGATGTGAAGGGTAGCTTTTCTATTCTATCCTCAATTCTGCTGCTACTTTTCCTTGGTACCATCTTTCAAAGGCCAGCTCGTTCTGGCTCAGACTTCCWGGAAAAGGATTGAAGGAACAGACCAGAAAGGTGATGAGAAAAAACAGATGAGACCCTCTCAGTCCTTGTATGGCAGCTACAGTCCCTTCAAGTCAGGGAGGGTGAGACAACGGCTGGGTTGGAACTTTTATACTCCTGGAAAAGTTCAGGAACACCCCTTTCTCATCTTATTCTGTCTCCAAATCTCTTAARAAACTTGCTGCTGCAGCCGTGTCTCCTGACTAGACCTGATGGAGTTAAAAGGATCCAGCAGTACAGAGAGAGGAGTCTYACAGTTTCCAACAGGAGAAACTCTGAATTGCTGCCAGTCAATTCAAGAGGGAGCAGCAGGCAGTCATTTTACTGCCTTTCATCTGGAGCTGCTTCAGTATTTGTATTTATTTTTTTTGCTTTCTTTATGTCTTTCTCCTTATTAAAAAAAAAAAAAAAAAAAGAGGAGAAATAAAAGGAAATGGGATAAAAGGGAACCGCTCTTGTCTTCTATTAAATTTTAAAGGTAAGGGAATGAGAATGCAAATTAGCAATAACACATCAAAACAGAAATGATGATAACGTAGTTAAGTCTTTTAAATTGCTCCTTCAGCTCTGGGGGTAAGACAGGAGTGTTGCAGTTCAGGAGTCTGAAAAAGAACTAAGATTTGTATTTAACTTTCAACTAAGCAGCAGCAGAAATAAATACTCAGGAGACACTTAATGCTAACAACTTATGCTCAGGAAGCAACAGGAGGGGCTGAGGGATGCTCCAGAGGTGACTTTCTGTGGATGTTCCCTCTTCTTCCACAGGTAGARGAAGGAACATGTTTCACATTTTTTCCTTTTTCTTTCATTTTCCTCTCTTCTATCTTCTTCCTCATTTCTCCATCTGGTTCTGGTTCTTTCTCTCTTTCCCTTACCTACTCTTTTGTATATCTACTGATATTTATCTTTTCCTTTTAGTTCCATTGTCAGAATGGTAGAAAAACTCYTCAAAAGTTCTCCTTATTTGCTAGTTAGCGTCTTTTCCCATTGCAAAGTTAGGAGTTCTCCTGACAATCTGAATACATTTTTCCATGCAGCAAGGAGATATTACTATCATGTGCCGAGACTTGTGCCTAAAGCCATTTAGATCACACTGATACAGCTGATCTTGGAAAGCCAATAGCTCACACCACTCGGTCCCCTGTGCAGAAATGGGCCAAGCAAAAGGATTTCTCTTCAGGCAGGATTTTCAATAGATATTGTTTGTTCYTGCCATAGTGCCAACCATCTGTAGGATTTAATTAAGCTCAAAAAAAGGAGAATCTGATTCATGCGGAAGTTTCCTGTGGAATACTCACATGCATTAAAATTGCACAGCATTCAGTTTATCTTTCTGGGTAAATGTGGATCTGGATTGTGGTCCTTAGGACTTTCAASTAGCAATTTCACAATAGGAAAGGCTAATCTAGGTGCAACATTGCCAGTCCAAAACATTCAGATAAATCAGATCAATTCCCCATAACCACAAAATGACCCCCCTCCAAAAAAATATCTCACACCTGAAAACAATAATTTCCTGGTTTCTGTTTGTTTGAATCACAAGCAGCAAGTAGGAGCAAAGCCCTGCTGGACAAGACCCAGTGTGAATGTAAGATATTTAGCAATCTGCAAGTGAATTGCATCCCATAGAGGAATCATTGGAAAGATTATTTGGTACCTGTGATATATGTCCCAAAATGATTCACGTTTCCTTTGCTGTATTAAATGTTATAATATTTGAKTGCATAGATCAAAGAWTTTCTCACTATAAAATTCGGRTCGGGGATCCTGAGATTGTATCACTCCTGCCAGTAAGACCAGAGACCAGAATTTGCAACAGAAAGATGGGTGGACTCGTGGACTCGCAAGTCAGATCGTTATCAGACCGGGGGTGGGAGCAGCTACCAAGACCATCAGCACTGATGCCGAGGATAACATTTGAATAGAACTCCTCGGAAATCTCACCAAGCACCCATCTCAGTCCGGAAAACTATTCAGCAGACCAGCAATGCTGAAAAGATGACAGTATGAATATGCAACGAAGACTGGACACCGAATAGACTGTTGCAATATGGCCTCCAGGCAGAAAAACTGTATAAAAACTGGCTGCACCAAGCAGGCTTCGTGAACCCAGGGGGATGCAGTGTGATAGAGGCTGTACCTGCGGTTCACCCAGCACTGATCCCGGGCTCGGCTCTGTCTTTTGTTTGTGGCATCCCGGCATTTTGTCGCTCTATTTCGTAATAAATTATTCTTTGAATTATTTAATTGAACGTTTTATAAGTTTCATTTATAAAGTACCCACATATCTACYACTGTACTTGGCTGGCCCCCATATCTCAGCTAACAGTTGTGAAGGCTAAGTCTGCAGAGATAGATCTAAACGTGTATTCAGAATTTTATCAGGTCAAACCCAAGCCTCATTATTGCGGTGTTCTAAACTGGAGCTAGACTGCACCCACACCTGTGGGCATGGCCAGCTCAGCCTCTCCACATCTGCCTACATGAAGGTGCCCAGAGATGCCTACACTCTTTAAGCCATCTTACATCCCTTCCTTTCCTGACAGCCAYGTTCCCATGTGCTTTACTCCTTCCTTCTCTCTCCATTGTCTATTATTTCTTCATCTCTCACTTTTTCTCATCAGGTTGAACTTGGAGTCAGAAGTGATATTTGTTTCAGGGGAGCTTTCCACAGATACAGAGATCTATGGCAAAGGGAATTTCACAAGGTGCAGCACTTGGCCTATGACTTGTCAAAGTCTTACCTGTATGTGTTTAACTTTAGGCACTGTGAAGGTACACTTCTGGCAGCACTGAAGTCAGCTGAACTGCTCACAGCACAAAGTGTGCTGCATGCTGAAAGCATTGTGTGAGTGGAGCCTGAGGCTAGAGACACACTGGGGCAGGACTTTTCTCCTTGTAGTTATTTTTATCAGAATGATATCCCACTCAGACGATGTGTTTCCCTTTTCCCCAAGGTGCATTATGAAGGAAATCAGCACCAGATRCATTTTGCAGCAGAAGTAGCAGAGGGGCAGGAAGAGTGTGCGGCACTAAAGAGTTCTCTCATGTTTACCATTTAAGCCCTGTCCCTGCAAAGWACCTTGAAATTTGAAGGTACAAGGTGCTCTAAAAAGCTGTCTTACTTCCAATTTTGCTAGTTTATGTGACAGGTATGCTACAGCAAAACATGATCTTCCAGGACATAAAATGCTGTTTTTAATTCCATGAGTGACCCAGATGAGAAGCAGGCAAGTGTTCTCAGATGCTGGGCATTCATTTCTGTAAATATTACATGTCATGTCACTGCAAAATGGCCTCTCTTACTGCCAAAGCTTAGGAACACCTGTGCTAATTAAAAAAAAAAAAAAAAAAATCATTACACTGAATTTCACAGTCTCTCCAGGAGACAAATGTTCCCTATCAGTTTTGCTTTTTTTTTTCTTGTAGATGTGCCCTTCTTTAAACTGAACTGTCTTGCAACTGCATCAAGCAAAAGGCAGCTGAATTTTCTTCAATATTTTGGAACTGCTATACAAATTGATAACCTCTCTTCTCCATATTACCCCTCCCCTCAAATTAATTAAATTTAAAAAAATGCAGGAGGCAGAGGTCCTCCCTAGACATAYAGGAGTAGAGCCTGYCTTTTCCTTTGCAAGTCTGAGCAGAYAGTATTATTTGAACACACAAATCAAARTTATTATGCACTTTATAAAAAGGTCCATCTAGAATAAATTCAGCGTAAAATTCACTGTTCTCCTGAAACTTCAGAAATTAGTACAAAATCCCTTGCTGACTCCAAACAAATAGTCGTTATCAGTTTTTTARGTGGTGACCACATTTCCTTGGTGAAGCATCTGGTGAAATTACCCARGTCAGCTCCTACTGCTTGGAGTCATAACATTCTCACCATACTGAAAATTTTTTAAGGAGTTTGGGTGAGAGTGAGACTCCAGATATGATTTCATTCTGCATCAAGCAAAATGTTTCCTGCATTGTTGTGAACTTGGTATTGCCAAATTCAAGCAACCKTGAAGTCTTGGGAAGTGCAAAAATCTTTGATTGTATTAAAAAMACCCTAAGATTTTTAAAGAGAAAAATAATGTCATATTTTTGTTCCTTTATTTTGCTGTCAAATAATAACCCAAGTTTACTCAAGTTTTGTGGTAGTGGTGGGAAATTGAATCTTGCCATCTGAGCTGAGATGGACGAAATTATCCTAGAAAATGAGACTAATGATAAAAATTCTATAATCCATGTGTTTCCTGTGTCAGAGGTTTAAAGAAACTCTTGGTTTCATATGGACAAACCTCTCATTGCTGTTAGCAGGCTGCCATAGGATATAACTTTTTGTGATCCACTCATTTTCCTTCTATAATTGTCTAATTTTAACAGAGTCAACAACAGTACYTGCAAGAATGCTCAAGTAGGACCAAGGCATGTGAAAACAGGACCTGCCTGTAACCTCTGCATTACAGATCTATCCTACAGATTTTCCAAGAATTATGAGGACAATCATAACAAGTACATTGAGAAGAACTGGCAAGGAGAGATTAATTTTAAAGAAGCAACCTGAAGACAGTTTTAGAAATTTTTGTTGAAGCACAGACTGTGCACAGACAGTTTCATCTRTCCATGCATGACTGGCCATAAGGGATATGACTCAGAGAGTTTACTGGCCCTAGGAAAGGGAACAAGAAGACAGATCCTGCTTTCCTCCTTTCCCTCTTTTCACTTTCTCCCCTACTCCAGCTTCCAACTCTGAGGCTTTCCTAATGATGGCATAAAACACATTGAGAAGAAAAGGAAGTAACTACCCTTTTGTCAATTCACTGAGCTGAATCAGGTTGCTGATGGCTTGGAGGAGAGCTGGAGAGCTCTACAAGGGTAGAGAACAGGCAGGGATGAACAGGACAATCACTTCAGCCTAAGTCATACAGTCAGCACAGGCATTTTGGCCTCCTACATCTTCACAAACTCCTGGCTGCACTGATAGAAAAGCACCATCAGTGCATATTTCCAACACARCCACCAATAGACAGATTCCTCCTCTCACCCCCATAACTCTGCTTTCTGGAATATATTTTCCTCAAGTGCCGCTCTCAGTGAGCAASAGGCTTATTATTGTAGTTAATTGGAAATTCCCTTCTTAGTTTACTTTCTCCTTCCTGCAGAATAACTGCTTATTCATCAAAAATAAAATTCCTCTTCAAGACAGTTTAATTGCAAATGAATTTGCCACAAAAACTGACTGGAAATTTCACCTGACCTCCCACCAGCYTGCCTTTCCAGTTGGAGGATAAGGAACCAAATTTTTTGGACTTCTCTCTGCATGACAGTTCACTCTCCTGACAGGAGAGTCAGACCCCGTGGGATACTGAGTTTACAAGCTTCAAAGTCTCCAGCTCCCCAATTCCTGCCTGTCACAAGGCTTTCAGGCTTTCATCGCTCCTGGGCTTTAGGAATGCCAGACTGCAGCTCCAAAGTGGAGCTGACAAGGAGCTGAGGACCTGGAAGCTCCTTATTCAGAAGATGTTGGGAAAAATTTCTTGTTTCTCCTCCCCAGAAGAAGTTATATTTCAGTACAAGTAGGATGGTTCTCACCTGATGAATTTGAAAACTTTTGATTTTGTAAGATTAAAATAAAAACAGCAGCCAAACCCTGGTATAAAATTTCTGTGAAGAGTTCCACCTACTGGTGTCCTTTGTAAATAAACAATACAAATTCCAAGAACCTCTCTTGGGTAGAAGTCTCCCATGTCAGTCACAGTTTTTAGGAGCATTACAGCCCCATAATAATAATAATGAAAAAATAGTCATACTCATTTGTTTAAAGAAGACACAGAATTCTTTTCAGAAACCACAGTTATTTAACCAATAAATGACTCATTGTGAGTCCTGCATGGATATTATTTTGCATTCATTTTTATCACAGCATAATACTATTTATTGGAATTGCACAGCCTATGAAGGAAGCCACAGGCTTATCAATTACTAACTGGGTTATTTTATTTTATCCTCATTTATTTTTCCTTGCTGTCACTGTGCTGCTAAATATAATGTTATTACAGCTCAAGCAAGACTCCTCTCCACTAGGTCAGTTAACAATARCAGAAAGCTCAGATGTGTCTAGAAAATATTTTCCCCTAATTACTGAAAAGCTACCCTCATATGAAAATCAAGAGGATCAGAGCTAAACATATGAATATGAATGCTCCTCAGAGTGCCACCTTGCTTGAAAGACATCATGGTATCATCTGTATTATGCAGAAACATGTTTCTTCCCTAATGGAAGGTCAATTTTCAATTCTTTAATGGATCCAGAGGAAATATCTACACCCAGAAAAATGYAATCAAATCAATATACAAGTGCAACCACACTGAGCTTAACAGCTGGAACAAGAAGGGCTTTGGTATTTCTACTTTATCCCATGCYAGTAGCTCCTAAGATGCCTGCACCCATGGACAACTTGAGAATTCCAGCCTCACCAATATCACTGCTTGCATGAGGTTGATTGCTCAAGACAATTTCAGAGATGGCTGCCATGAATACCAATCACGTAGTGACAAACCAAGTTATGTCCCTGACAGCAAATATTTCAATATAACAAAGACTGAGACGTAATGAAACATTTGAGAAGACTGATTTTGGACATAGGGCTGACAGCAGAAGTTCATGATGGAAGTAAATTGCAAATCAGATTCAACACATCAGAAATGTTAGTACAGTAGGAWCAGAGAAGCCTCAAAGAGTCCTTCATCTGGGTCTGAGACCAGTTTTACTTTGCTGTCACTTTCTCTTGCAAAGAACATTTTTTCTCCCTTCAGACTTTGCACTGTGGGTCTGAGTAGTGGAGTCTTCATTCTGCTGCCTTAATTCTTCTTTTTCTCACATCTGTCTAAACTTTGGTTACTTTGGCACTTCCATGTCAATTTAGTGTTTGAAAAGTAGGCCATCTATTACCATGTAGAGACTTACTGCCCTCTGCTAAGACAGATTTTTCTGTGTTCCTCTGTCTGATATGTGTTAGGCATCYGTGTCCATTACACTGAACATAACAAGAAGACAGTTGATTCAATTGGCTTTGGAAATTCTCTGGAAAGGGTGGAGGCCAATCTGAGGGGCTGACAGCAGCCGCTGTGGCTACAAACTCAGTATATGAGGTGGCTGAGATCCAGTGCAATGTAATGGAAGTGTGAATGACTGAGGCCACAGKTCACTGACCATGAGGACCAGACAGATTCTGCTGCCCAAGAAGATATTACTGAAAACAAATCATAAATGCCAGTATAGGTCAGTTTAGTACAAGAGGCGTCTAAAAATATGCCTACAGTATCAGCTGAACTGGTGAATGTGGGTGTGTGTATTCAACTCCTCTGACACCTGCTGTAATTTGCTACAAATACAACAAAAATGTCCCTTTTATTAGCTAGTGCCCATCTTACCAAAGCCAACATGCAAAGAACTGTTTGAAAATACAGTCAACACTTGACCTGGGTGGTAGTGTCAGTCATAAGTGTTAACAGTTGAAGAAATATCTGCAACCTGGTTACACCTAAGTGTGTGATTACCAAATGGCTGCATGTGGATTTGAGAAGAAACAAAGGGAATTGATACCTGTAGTATCTCTGAGYTCTGAGTATGCTTCTAGAAATTGAGAGGTACACCATATTGGCAAATTCAAAAAGGCCTGTAACCTTTAAACAAGGATGAGTAATGAGGACAACAAATGACAATGAAATGAGGCTGGATCACATTCTGCATCAAGTTTTATAMTTGGAGCTTTCTCAAACCACCTGTTTTGCAGAAAAAATGAGGATTGACAGAAAAATACTCGTTTGTTCAAACAGAAGTTGTCATTGTAAGAACATCAGCATCTCTATGACATTTATGTCAGGAAGGTTTGTTAAGTCCRGAGTAGGACTTAAGGTCACAGCCAGAAATGGAGCCAAAAGCCAGTAGTYTTGCTGGTGAGGAAACAAAATGCCCATCTTTGATATTTAACAACCTTTTATGGGCAAGTCTCCAAATCACTTTTCCTCATGAATTTTTAATATCCACACAAAGTAGAATGCAGAAAAAAACAGGAACTGATTTCCTACTGTCATTAGTTGGGTGTTTTCCTGGGTTAGTTCAGTTTCACATCCATACTCTGATATCAAAGTGGAGGACTTGATTGTTAGTGTTCTGGGGAAATTTGAGTTCTCAGAATATTTTCAGAGAGGCAGACAAAGAAGTCATGGATTGCTTTCAGCACCACCTCATCATCATCATCTAGAGTTGATTGTTGCCATTTAATCGTCATTAGTATTATCTTTTGTTAACCTTGGAGATATAAATTTGATAAGGCTTCAGGAAGATGTTATCTCAAAGTGGAGGACTTGATTGTTAGTGTTCTGGGGAAATTTGAGTTCTCAGAATATTTTCAGAGAGGCAGACAAAGAAGTCATGGATTGCTTTCAGCACCACCTCATCATCATCATCTAGAGTTGATTGTTGCCATTTAATCGTCATTAGTATTATCTTTTGTTAACCTTGGAGATATAAATTTGATAAGGCTTCAGGAAGATGTTATCTCACAGTTATGATGAAAACTTGGACAAAGCTTATAATCTATTACAAAATATTAASTCTTCCTCAGGTTGCTTGCTATGCTCTGTGCATAAAATTTACCCAGAGCCTGGTCTTCAGACTGGGAGAGAAGATATCCTCTACTGACATCAGAATCAACCTGTTTGTCTCATGGCTGTGGTGATTCCCAAGAATCCTCCATTCAAAARGGTATATTTCTCTCCCCTTTGATATCTCTGGGTGTGTCTTCATAAACTATGAAAGTAAAATGTGTCTGGATCCCTGGAAAAGGTTTAAAGGAGAGATTCATGAAGTGTTACTGGTGGCTTATTATCATTTATCACACAAAGGAAAGTTGACTTCGTGGTAAGTTACTGCAGCATGGGTCATAGCTGAGCAGGGGTATATGAGTAATGCACAGCTCTTCTTGCAAGCATCCCTCTGCTCTTGAGGTGCAGGAAGGACTGGAACATTGCCAGAGCTGCCTCATTTTCTCTCCCAAATACCAAGGATGCCAGGGGAGAATGTGGCTCTCTGTTCTTTGCTTCCTCTTACAGGAGGAGCTATCATGGGTCTCTTGGTCTCTCCACTTATGTTCATGGGTCTCTTGGCTTTTCARCTCTGAATCTCATTCTCCTGAACCTTAAACCTTTACTCCTATGGCAAAGCAAGTATTTCCAATGGATATTATGCTTAAGTATCTCATTAGGATAAAGAATGAGGTAAACAATGGGAGATAAATTATACAGAGAAGGTTATTGTGTTAGTCTGAAGAAACCAAGGAAAACTGCATRCGTTGCCTCTTTGACTAATAAATCTTCAGGTCCCTTGTGTTATCTTTAAATGCATRCTACTAAATAATTTTTACTTTTCTTGAAGAGGCTGTCTTTGGAGTTCTGCACCTCTGCATATATCCCAGGAAATRGGTAACTTATAATTCATAAGACCTTTGTATCCTGTAAGTACTAATTCTCTGTGATATAATGRGGTCCTGGCTGGGTATTTACATAAAGCCCAGTTCTGCCTTTTGGCACCTCTACATAGTAGTTTACATTAACAGTAATGTAAGTCCTTCACATCCATTTAAGACCTTAATTTAGCCCTAGGTAGTATAACATCATTTCATGGTAAATTATTTCTGTCTTTTAAGGCACAGAGCAAATTGCCGGTAAATTAATAATAATAATACTTAGATCTTATCTTCAAAGGGCTTTACTAACAGTAATTAATTCCTGTACTGCTTTGAGGTAGGTAGTTGCATTATTACTTACATTCTTTACAGAAGGGGGAATTAAGACARAGGTGGGATGAGATCTGCCTGCAGATGCTATGGGATGCCGACTACCAGGAAGGGGTGGGTGAGCATTCAGGAGCAGATAAAATGCTCTGCCTCCAGCTATTTGCCATTTTACCCTGCTGGAAGTCACTGCTTCTGAGACAGATTGAAGGACAGAAGGCAAAGTGAGACCCTGTCCGAGCCCCTTCTTTTTCAAGTCTGGCACCTTTAGTTACACCTTCCATTTGGGGAAAGCAATTAGGGGGTTGCACTACGTTGGACCTTACTCTGAGGCTAGTTATCTCAACCAGTAGAAAAATGTAGTGTTTCACRTTCACTAATTTTGCCTTCCAAGCTAATRCACTCATTAGTGTAGTGGTTTGAGTGTSTTTCCTACTGTGAGAAGATTAGGAGAAAACAAAGCAAAGCAGGCTTTAACTTAAAAGATATAGTTTTATTCACAAAGACTAAAAGAAGAAAAAATAAGAATAGAAATTAAACTTTCAAAACACTTCTCCCTCCCCCACCAGCTTCTTTTCTTTCTCACAGACAATGTATAAAGACAAAACTCGAAACTCAAGGTCTGTACCACTTATAATCTTTCATCAGTCTTTTACAGAGAGAAGTCTCTTCTGGTTATGGTAACTTTCTAAAAGAAAGAAGCAATCTACTTGTGGCTCTTGCTCTCACAAAAAAACAGCTGCGTGGGGRACTTGTGCAGTTGTGACTCTCCCATACCGTGCAGCCTTTCCCACGGCTGCATATGGGCCCATGGATTCATGTATACTGGGGTGTAATTTTAAAAATGGACAGTTCAGACACAAAGGTTGTTCTTCATCCCATTCATGGGGCAGAGATGTCTCTTACTTTTTTACTGGCGCAGAAGACTTCTATCACATCTCTCACTTCTTCACTCTGGTCAAATACCTCATGGGACCACAGGGTCGCTGCTACATCAATATTCATTTAGTCCATTACAAATACCTTTCCTCAAAACCATAAATTTGAAGTATCATTTTTCCCCGTTTATATTTTCCATTATTTAAAGATATATTTTCTCATAATACAGTCTGTTACCACAATTCACAAAAGATTTTCAGCTTAAATTGCTAAGCATCTTCTTGATCTCTTCGTCACTTAAAATATCACTTCTCTTTCATCAAYTTTGGTRCKTCATACTGTCTCTTTAAATGTCTCCCACTCCGACTTTTTCTTGCATTTAGAGGGGAGTTAGGGTTTTGAAAGCTTCATCTGTCAAAGAATGGGTTTAAATCTCCCAGGTCTGCAGAGGGCATGCTGATTCTTCTGGGCAGTGGCAGTGGCTGAAGTTGGTACATTCAAGCCATCCCAGGGCCCCAGCTGCACCCAAACTGTCCACTCCACASGRCTGGGACACCTTYCCCAGTGGGATGATTTGGYAGAAGCAGCCAGGGCYGTGCTGGGGGCAAAGGGGCCTGGCCCTGGTAGGGGCCACCTGGCCTGGCCAGGCCTCCTGGGCTGCGATGGGAGAGGGAAGCAGCACAGCAGCAAGGTCATAGCAGCCRCTCCCAGGGGCCCAGTGGACACTTCCCTCTGCCCAGGCCGGCTGAGACGGGGCTGGGCTAGCATCATTTTAAACCATTAAAGCCAAATTTACTGTAGGTTAATTACTAGCGAGCTCCATTTCAAATGTGGAAGTAGAATCCCAGRAAAAAAAAGGGGAAAAAATCAGACTTTCAAAAATTTCTTTTTTTAATCTTCCAGTATTTCTTACCTGGCTTTCAAAAATAATTCYGAATTTTATGTGGGTTTAAAAAAAWTMATKTCATATTAAGACCATATAACATTTGCTCCTACTGCTGATGGTAGATCTAAGTATAAATGCAAGTGGTCAYTGAAATATCCTGGTATTTGTCTGCTTTCAATTATTGAGGGCAATCACAGGGAGCTAATTAGGGTGCCTTAGCCCTTTTTGTGAATTGGATTAAATCCTGGCTTTGTTAAAATCCAAGAGGTTGCTTTGTTGTGCAAAAAATTAAAATGAGAACATTTCAACAGTGATCCCATAAAAGAAGGCATACRCAAAACAGAAATATGAAGAATGCAGAGAAAAGTAGTGCCAATACAATTTTCCTGTTTCAAACTGAAATTTTGAAATGGGATCCTAAAYTAATTTTTGTTTTAAAACTATTTTCTCCTGAAGGAATTCCACAGAAATTCATATGGTTTTGCAAAAACTAAAAATTGAACATAATACAAAGGCTTCTTTTCTAATGAAAACTGTCTGCAAAATGTTATCTAGTCRGCCTGACTCCAGATAACTTCCAGGATTCTGCTCACACCTCTACAGCAAGCTTTGTTCTCCTTTGAAATTACATGGCCCTGTATCATCTCCTTCTAAAATGAAAACTGTTTAAAAGCTTCAGGAAAGGTAATCTACACAGTAGTGCCCTCACAGAATTATAATACGCCCACAACTGAGAGCTAATCTACAGTTGGGGCTGGATTTATCCTCCCAAAATTCATCTGTCAGCAGGTGCAGAAGAGCTGCTGGGTTCTGCAGTCAGGAGTTTGCTTGCACCCATTGCCCTCTGCAGTCCAGTCTGCTTATATCCAAACCATGGCCTGGAGATGCCYTGCTCTGTCCTTTGGTGTTGGGGGTTAGATTTGTTTCTTTTTTTTTTTTTTCCTTTTGGTATTTTTTCCCTCAAGTTGCTAAGACACTAAAGACTAAGTACTTGTCGGTACTTAACCAAAGACAAAAGAAGCCAGGGAAGAGAAGACAGAACCTGGTAACGTGAGATTTGGGGCAGCAAAGGGATGGGGGGCTGGGGGGTCAGGCACTTTTGCCCTTGGCACTTCAAGGAGAGGACGCCAGGCTGCTCGCTTGCTGCGAGAGGAGCATCAGTGTCACCACCGACTCCGCTCCTGGGAAACCTATCAYCATCTGCTCGTGTGCCYGGGGATTTCTGAGCTCTCCTCCTGCTCTGTTGGAGCGGRSCCRGCCCTGTCCCACTGCCACCATTTTTCCGGCCCGCTTTGAGGCTTTTGCCTACGCTGACCTCACACCCCTGTTCTGCCAGGACATCTCTGCTGCTCCAGCCACCACTGCTGAACTGCCCATCTACCTCATCACCAGCCTGGGATCTCCCACCGTTACAGCTTGGTGCCTTCAGAGCCACTGGGATCAGACTGGCCTGGGATTTGTGGTCCCTCCAGGTTCTTGGTTCTGTCTTAATATTAATGCTGTAGCTGTTTGTTTGTTTGTTTGCTTGCTTTGTTAGATATATATATATTAGTAAAAAACCTGTTATTCCCATTCCCACATATTTTTGCCTGAAAGCCCCTTAATTTCAAAATTTTTAATAATTTGCAGGGAGGGGGTTTGCATTCTCCATTGCAAGGGGAGGGCTCTGGCTTTTCTCTAGCAGACACCTGTCTTTCAAACCGAGACATTTGGCTATGAAAGAAGCCTGGGACAACTTTGGTCATCCAAATAAATGCCTAAAGTTGGGGCAGCTGGAGCCATTCAATTGTGGCCATGGGGAGAATGTGTAAAGTCTTCTCTGAACTAGAAGTGGATGTGGTCCACCTGTTTTAAGGACTCAGGAAAGTATTCCAGAGGGTCTAATTGCTCATAGATATCTGCTGACTAGTTACCATGGAATCAGAGAATAGTTTGGGTTGGAAGGGACCATCAAGCTCMGAGTGCTGTACCACTAGACCAGTTAGCTCAAAGCCCTGTCCAGCCTGGCCTTGAACACTTCCAGGGATGGGGCACCCACAGCTTTTGTGGGAAACCTGCTCCAGTGCCTCCCCACCCTAACAGCAGAGAGTTTCTTCCTAATAACTGATATAAACCTACTCTTTTTCAGTTTGGAACCATAATCCTAGGTCCTATCACACAAGTCCCTGTAAAAAGTCTCTGAGGTCAGAAAACAATCAAAATAAAAGAAGTTCCCACTGGAATGTCAATAATTAAGAATCTAGGAGATGGTTCTTTTTTCAGAGTGTGATCTGCTTGTTATTCCAGCTCTAACTGGGGAAATGACTTAGCACATACCTAAACCCATCCTTCTGCAGGTCAGCTTCACTCCATGCCCAGAATGTCAAGAGTTATCTGTTTGGAAAAGGTCACAACAAGCAAAGCCAACCTGATAACAGCTAGGGAGACATCTATCTCCTCCAGCGTTCTTGGTCCAGACAGCATTCCAGGACTGGAGATTAATAATTTTCAGTGGAGGAAATMCAGGACAAGCCACCCTGTCCCATCCACCTGCACCCTAAAAATGACCTAGTAACAAAACAGACTGATTCTTTACCAGTTATTTCAACTCCTGTTGCACTGGAGTCCAAGTTGTAAGCAATKAAGAGAAGACAGCCCTGCTGTTACTGAATGCTTTCTTTTTTCAAAGTTTTGTTTTACTTTTTCAGTTTCCATGCAGCTTTTTCAGGTAGYTTTTATTTCCTCATTTTAAGGGGAAAGCATGTGACTGTGTGCCTGCATACACACTCAGTGCCTATAACTACCACTGGGAAAGAGCCAGGAATTAATAAAGAAATTCCCACAAAGTTTTTGTTTCCTTACACACTCAAGCAYGCTTTAAAGAGTATTTTTTATAGGACAGGATTTAGGAGTGTTTAAARCCATCAGCTACAGAATGTCAAACAGGGTAGTGAAATTTCAGATCCCCCTTGTGCTCTGGCTGGTCCTCTGTTGCAGCAGAGGGAGAGAAGCTGCCTATACAAGGCACTTTATGTCTTTGTCTAGATAGATGATTCAGACAACAAACGAATAAACGTTTGGTGCCACCATCTTTTACCAACTCTGAAGTTTAGTTTCATTACATACTTTTTTGTCGGTGTCTCCAGCAAATCACACAAATTGTCACTCTCTCCCCTTTCCAACAGTTTTTAAKATTGGGAATATGTTTGGTTGGTCACTGYAAAAATGCAGTGATTAAATGCTGCTTCTAATATTAAAACTGGAATGTTTAGCACTGGGTTTCTCATAATAACACCAGCTGAAATGAATACCTGGTTTGGAAATGTGTAGTCTTGAGGGTTTTTTTTTTTGTTTGCCCAATAGCTTCAAGACTATGTACAAAATCCATACCAAACTGTATTTACTTCTCTGCAGATGCCAAGCCTTTGAGGAATGGGATAGATCTCAGAAAGGCATCCTGAAAGTCTKACTAGGTGTCCACATACCATTTTTACAGAGAGGAATAAAGAAATRAAACCATTCATATATATTGAAACTGAGACTAAGTAAAAATCTTTATGAATGTGTAGCTATTCCTCAGAGTCAAATTTAGTAGTACCAGAGATACTAAAAGCCAGACTGGTACTTTGAGTCTCAAACAATCCAGCAAAAGATAAATTGTTGAGAGGTGGATCCGTATCATCTCCACTTGATGCCCAACATTTGGGTTGCTCTTGCATTAGAGGCACATGGTACAAGGAAAGGAAARCATCCCGAGACATTCTTCTGACTTCYRTTYATGTTTCCAGGGCTAATGTACTTATGGRAGCAAGTCTGCCTGGAAAAGACCCCATTCTTGACTGGCCCCTTCTGTGTAGCAGCTGCTGAAAAGAGCCATGCAGTGCAAGATGAGATCAGAACTCTTGTTTCCTATTCCCAGCCTTAGTCCAGGCTTGAGTGTCCTATCTCTTGCATGGGCAGTCTAAACCTCTCAGATCAGCCCTGCTTTAGTAAATGGGGTCTGGTCATGGGGTGGAGAGGGAAGAGAGAGCACAAGGTAYAGGTCCTGTCACATTCAGGTGGGATGATCTGAACAGCTCAGATCAGTTTGGTCAAAATAGCAGACTGTGTGAAGCCAAAACCCAGGGCTCAAGTCTAGGCTGAAAATACAATGTGAATATTATCATTCAGAGTTGTGGAGCATCTGGCGTGCTTGGGAAATGCCAAGGGCAGTGCACAACATCTCTGAGTGCAAGTATTGGAAAAATTTCAGGGGCATTAGCTGTGCCCATGTTAAAAAGGAAGGGAAAATTAGGTCAAGTAAAACTCCTATTG
>CADDXX010000045.1:2600858-2624926 GCA_902810485.1 Alauda arvensis
CTGTGCCCATGTTAAAAAGGAAGGGAAAATTAGGTCAAGTAAAACTCCTATTGGAATGAGTGTCAGAGCCAGTATGGGCACTTCTGAGCTACACTGCGCTGTGCTCCATGGTGGTTACAATGTTTTGGTGCCTTGTCAAAGATGCAGCCGCGTGTTTGCAATACACCAATCCTCAATAGAGCAGGGCAGCAAAGACTGAGACCCCCTGAAGGCACCAGAGGAATAGTGCTTTTCAAGCAGTTCTATAATCTACAAGAATATTCTTAAATTTTCCTTCAAGTGATCAGGACAAAGAGGAGTCACTCTATTGGCTTAGTTACATTAAAATAAATATTTGAATATAAGTGACCAGGTATCTCTAGTCCTTTCCACACAAGCTTGAATACAACATTTTTACCAGGAATATCCAATACAAACTAAAAAATGGGTAGATTATTCCCAGAAGTCTCAATRTAAGGCAGGTAAGTGAGATAAAAATTGATTACATGACTTGGCCAGGTCAACCCGCAGGCCAGTGACAGAGCTGAAAGCAATGCTGTCATCTCCTGAGTCTCATCTGGATCCATCAAACCACAGCATCAAAATCTGCCAGGCAAAGTTCTCATCTTGTTTAAGACAGAATGACAGACTACACTCAAATGGCCAAACATGACACCTTGACAAAAAAAAAAAGAAAGTTGCTTCAAAGCCTCGAAGAATAGAACTATCCTATTATAAAAAAAGAATTCATTTTCCCAGTAGGCATTTGTTTCCCAGTCAGTTTCTCTCCATACCTTCACATAGCCAAAGAAGACTARAGCTTCCCTCCATCTTTCTTCCCTTGTGCTTGCCTTTGTATAAATATTCCTCTCACCTGTCTTACATAAAAACTTATTTTTAGCTCAAGCAAGACCCTGTGTCTGGGTCCTTCTACTACCATAAACCCATTCTGATCAGAGAGACTTAAATAAAACTTTCCTTTGCTTTATTTGGTTTTCTCTTCTTGCTGACAGGGTACATTGAGTTATATAATAAACATTTACAGGAAACAGTAGCAAAGAAATGAGGACTGTAATAGAGTCTGGCTTTTTGTCTTTCACTCATAAGGCTTCAGCAAATACAACTCAAGTTGCGGGTGCTTTGATGGATTGGGTCCCCAGCTCACCTTTCTGTGGTCTCTAATGAAGATCAGCCCTGTGCTATACTTCCAGTGGTGGAGAATCTCTCACCTTTGTTTTTAAAGTCACACAGGTTATAAACACCAGAGAGAATAAGCAGTGACAGAGGGGAATGGTGGGAGAGGCTAGCAGTATTTTCTGCATAGCAGCTGGCAAAGAGCCAGTGGCGATTTTCCCAATCCTCAGCACTCATCATCACCTCCTTCTTCAGTTCCTGGTGCATGTGAAGGGTCAGGAAAGGAAGAGAGGCAGGGTAGCACAGCCAAGGCAAATTTTGAAGCAGTTTCCATAGCTTCACAATAGGCTAAACTCTGATATGTTAATGACTATGTCCAGCAGCTTATTAAGTTGGAAAAGGGAATTGAGACATCTCCAAGCATGTCCCTTGGGAAAGAAGCTTCATTCAATATGGTTTTGTTTGCTTCCTTTTCTTATTGCTGTGGGATTAGGAGCCTCAGTATTTGTTGAGGAAGAATGAGAAGAACAGTCAAGCAATCACAATGCAATTAGATCTGACTTGGAATAACTCAGGTGATGAGGGTATGGCAGGGAATAATCTGGGTTACTGGAAAAGTACTGGAAACTGGAAATCAGGGTAACAGTAATGCTAATGGCAAGCGAAGTTTAGAAGGGATAGTGGGCTGTGGGTGAAATCAGCGTGCTGGCAAGGAAGGCACTTAAAAATGCTGATGGACCAAAAGAAATTCAATGATGAAGAGGGAAAGTGYCCTGTACTGGAACCAGATCTGGTGCTGTTAACAGAGTACTTTTGCTGCTACCCAGGTTAGCTGGGCACYCTGCATCTCAGAAGATGGTCTAGCATTTATTCTCTGTTTCAAACTGTCTTTCAGCAGAGAGGTACAACATTCATTTTTAGGATTTGTTTCCTTCACTTAGTACTAGAGTTAAAAAATCTATCCCAACCATGAAAAAACTGTATGATACAGTGAAAGTGAAAAGAACAATTCTTCTGAAGTTCTTAAGAATAGGAAATATATCAGAAGAGGTGTGAGATTGCACATAGAGCTCAAGGCCTCTTTATAATTAGTATGCCCTATTAGAAATGAGGAAGCAACTGAGCCTGTACTAAAGACCAGGGACATTATATTATGATTTTTTTGTTTTAATTGTGAGAAAATTATGAGGAAAATGGTAGAACCCTRTCACTTGGAACTACTTAAATAAAGTCTTAGTTAATGAACCAAGAACAAYTCTACATTAGAAAGATGCACAGGATAATTATATCGTCTCCAACATCTTTTTGGTTTTTTTACAAACTGCTTGGACAGATCTGTTCTTTAACCTCTTGACTCTGCAGAATCTCCTGTCTACCTCTTTCAAACTGGTGTAGTACTATTGACTTTAATGAAACAGGGCCAATTCTACCAT
This sequence comes from Alauda arvensis, assembly GCA_902810485.1. NCBI lineage: Eukaryota > Metazoa > Chordata > Aves > Passeriformes > Alaudidae > Alauda > Alauda arvensis. Next base: position 2,603,405 of record CADDXX010000045.1, read on the forward strand.
CTGGATTGGCCTATGACTATTTTTGAAAAGGAATTTTCCTAAAGAAAAAAAATTCCAACTCAGGGTTGGTTTCCAAAGATACTCTATATATTAGATTCATGTGCTTCTCTCGTGGATGAGAAACAAGTTGTATATGCACAGTTCAATCAGTGTTGCAACCTACAAGGTAAAATCAAGAGTGGAATATTAGCAGAACACCATTCTGGCATTGGTAAAGAAAGAGAAGGAACAAGGATTTCCCTAGACTCTTGTGTGACAGCTGCACAGGAAGAAATTTCTCTCAGGCATATTTGCTGCCATAGGAGAGCAAATGATGTCTGAACTATGTCTGYTGATTTACTTTAATTACAACCCATTGGTTATTCTCCACCTGCTCACTTGATTTCTGTTAAATCCCAGTGGAAGGTGGGGTGATGGACAGCACTGAGACAAGGATGTGCACACTTCAGGCAGAGATGAAGAGGAAGCAGGGCTCTGCAGGRCACACTTTCTGTGACAGCAGAGGCAGGTGTGAGGACAAACTGCTTAGCAGAGCACTGTACAGCAGGTCCCTGTGTTTACCCCTGAGAATGGTTAAAGCCCATGAGGCTCTTGGATAGCATTAAATTTACATGGTTGAGAAATATAACCTTCTTAGCATAAAACATTGGCAAGAAAATTAAACAAGGAGAGGCTAAAGGCATTCTTAAATTCTTAAAGGACTACTTCAGGCCCTGAAGATTTATCCCCTATGGAGAAAAACTCCTCAGGTGTTGCTTTGACATCTGTGCTAGCAACTCCTCCTGGTTTCCCAGGTTTCTGTGGTGAACTTGTCTTCCTGGAAAGCCCTGCTGGGAAAAGACAAGCTGCAACCTGACCCCTGACAGCGCAGCCCCAGGCAGTGCACAGGAAAGCTTCACCATCACTAAGTAGCAAGGAATACTTTGAGTTTGAACTGTAGCATTCCAGCTACCTATCTTCCAGAAAGCAAAAGGAGTGGGAAATAAATGGAAGGATCCAGAAATAGCTTTCTTTACTGAAAAAAACCCAAGTCCAAATAACAGCATTTGAGAAACTTCCAAAACCATTTTCAWGCCACAAAAGTACCTCCTTGAAATTTCAAAGGAGAGGTGTCTCCAGGCAGGCACCTACTATTTACATGCAGTACCTGCACATCCCATTAATGCAGATAGTGGAAATTCAGTGCATAATATTTTGTCACAAAGCAGAACAGTCAGRAGGCTTGAAATTCTTTGAGCCAGCCATAGAAGTGGAAAATTGGCAGATGGAAATAGAGTATTTTCATAACTGCATCACTGCATGGAAAGAAGCGGTAGCTCTTCATCCAGCGCTTAAAAGACCAAAGATGATGTGCATCACAGCAATCTCCACCATTGTGGAGCTGAGCTCAACAGGGATTTTCCATGGGAATCACACACAGCAAAGGGAACCCGCACAGAGCATCAAACATACGGAAAGTAAAAAATTGCAAAGGCAATTCAGAACACTCTCTGTCCAAGGTCCTGACTTCTCTCCTGCACACCTTTCCTTCCTGTGTTTCAGACCATAAGRATGCCAAAGAAAAAATCTATTATATCTATCTACAGAGTTGATTTTATTTGTTTGGGCCCTCTTAAATGCAATGAGAAAATATTTTACTGCTTTTATTTTAATAAGAAGGCCAGATACTGCCTCATCTCCAGGGATTTCATTTCCCCCTTGCCCTCTGATGGGCAATGAAAAAAGAGAAGACACAGTACACTTTACTAACCACTTTATGTAAATACTTCTGCAGAGCTATTAAGACAGTACCTTTCACTGGAGAYAAATTGATGAGTTCATGAAGTTTGCTTTTTTCGATACATTTTGCAGTCACCTTTAGAGAGGTGACAGAAGTGAGTTAGCCCTGCCATGCTGGCACAGGGACAAGGTGGRGACTCTCTTTCAGATACCTCTCAGCACCCTGCAAATGTTCCTCAGGCCTTTCAGTCTCTTCGGTCACATGGAAGTAGACTAACTTTGCCCTCCAAAAATTTTAAAACATCTTTTACTGCTTGTAGAGTTACTGTATTTTTAGGTTCATTCAATACTCTGAGATGTGAGAACATCAATAGGGGCCYAAACCGTGGTGCACTGTGAGACACCTCTCCTAGAGTTCATAATTCATGTTTCTTTTCCAGGTTTTGCTGTGCAAATTAAGGTACACAAACTCATGTCAGGTCAAGCATGTGAGCTCAGCAATTTCCCATGAGAGCTCAGATGGAACATTTACTGTAATATGCACATTTCTTRTTCTTTTGCCTCTATGGTAGAAATTAATGCACCATTTAAAGCTCCCATTTAAAGCTCTTGCTGGCATTACAGCCAAATTGGTTTAAACAGCTGCATCATCAGTTTAGGAGTTTCTTCTTTTTCTTTCTGTATCATTCTAWGCAGGGGAATGAGCTGACAGGTAGATGCATCTTATAAATGGCTTCATTACCCTTTTCTTCCCTGCTGGCCAATTTTGGGTCCTTTCTGCATGGAGGGAACTGTGCTTGCAGTAAGTAGCTGGGAAAATCTCTTAGATGATTACTTAGAAGATCACAGCAATTGTGGCTGGCAGTGAAGAGGTTAAGCAGATACACAAGGAGTGAAGAAAGGTCTAACTGGAACTCTGAGGCAGAAACCAATAAGGAGCACTAGCATCAGTACYGAAGTGAGAATAAAACCTATTTCAAAAARCTGTTTTTAAACAGCTGTTCTTTGAACTGATGTGCATTTTAGTCAAGCTTAAATTGGTTACAGAGTTATACAGAAGGAGAAGAGGGGGAGAATGATTTCTTTACTTARAGTCAAGAAAAGATAAATCTGCAGAGTTTTCTGACTCCGTACTCTGTTATATGGAGGTTGTGCCTACAATGTAATTGGCTGGGAAAGAGGTCTCCTGGAAGTGGACACAGCCACTTTTTCACCACTCAGGTATGACCTGGAAGAATGGATCACCATAGCACAGTGGGCATATGAACACTCAGCTGCATTACACAGAAGTGCTTTATGCTTAGTAATCTCATTCTTAATAATTTATTTCTTCTTCTATTTTCATATACAACCATCCTTGTCCTCCTAATGAGTTTCCTATGAGGACTGAATTTGGTTCTCCCATAACAAAAATCATAGTGAATCTATTATTGATTAGAAGCTAGGGCACCTCTRGGTTAATTTCCTGTTTAGGGCACCAGTGGGGAAATGCAAAGGCTGTTCCTGTTCAGTTACCACCATAGGGACCCAATTCCTCATAAATGATCATCATAGAATTCTTCAGGTTCCTTTATGGAAATTCCTGTACTTGCATGCTCAATCAGACTAATGGAAGTCAAGACTGCTGCCTGGAAAAGGGATGCGCACCCACGCACAAGAAGAGCTGCAGCATCATCCTCACTGCTGCTAATGCACCACTGGATTCCCTTCAGCAGCCATATCTGCATTTCACCAGTGGGGTAGGCTTTTCTCTTTCCTACACATTCACCAATCTTTCAAATGCTCCTCTCTAATCAAGAAAAACAAAGCTTTACTGTGCCAAATACTCAGTACATGCACTGGCTGGAGCAGTTAAAACACCAGCCTATAATTGGAAAGCTTTCAAAACTTTCCTTTTCCTTCTGTTCTTCCCTGTCCCACTCTGATAAAACCAGTCTCTCCTTTCTCACTGAGGAGGGACAGAGCTCATCTCCAGGCATGCATTATTTCCCATTAGTGGCAATGGGAGTCACAAGAGCTCATCAGGGGAAGAATAAACCCTTAAGGAAACCTTTGACAAAATCCAGCCACCCTGTSCTAGGGMTCATTATGAATTCTAAGAACTTGGATCTAAGGGAAATGAGGGCAAATTTGCTCAAGAATTTCTCTGAAGTGCAGAAAAGTCTGTTTTACTCTGTTGTGGCTCTGAATGTGATGAAAACCTCAGACAAGGCTTGCTTATTACCGGTATGTTGCAAAGTGGYAACCTTATCCTACTCGGATAAAAACTGAAGAGAATGGAAAAGATAAGTTGATCCCTTTCTTGTGGTTTTGCCAATGTCATCCTGGCCTGTATCAGGAAAAGCAKGGCCAACCAGACCAGGGCAGTGGTTGTGCCGCTGTACTGAGCCCTGGTGAGGCCACACATCAAATCCTGGGTTTTTTGCACMCCTCACAACAAGAAGGACATTGAAGTGATGGAGCATGTCCAGAGAAGGACAATGAAGTTGATGAAGGGTTTGAAGCAGGTCTTACAAGTCTTACAAGCAGGTTAAACATAACCAGACATGTGTAGGCAACAGCAGCCTAATTAATAGCCTAACCTATATCTGAGTGAAATGTTTACTTTTTTGATTCATCTTTGTTAGTAACAGAACACTGATGTGATCCCATTCTCCTAATTTCTTCTGGTTCCAWATTAACAGAAGAGTTATAACCTCYRTAAAGGTCTYTCCTTCAACAGCCCATCAGGAAGAGGCCAATGATCCAAGTAAAGGAATCTCATTAGTTCAACCACTCATYATTCAGATTTCAGTCGCATACAGGGACCAAAGGGAACCAACCTCATAGCCTCTCTTCTTCCAAGAGAGAAATCAGACAGTACTTTGTGTATTTCCTTACTGCATCACATCTCTGCTGTCTTATGCTGGATACTGGCCGATTCCCTAGACTTCTTTGGAGTTCTTCCAGATTTACATCACATAACTTTYTGATCTCAGCACTCCTTTTCTGGATTAAATGGAACAATGCTTCTGATATTTGTTCATTTCTTTCATTATAAGGGGATAGCTTTGTTTTGTAATTAACATGCTGGTAATTAAAGTTTCCAAGTTGATGTACTGATTTCTCTCTCTCTTTTACACACACTCTCTCAAAATGTTATCAGCAGTAATTGCATTAACATCTTTTCTTTTCCTGTTCCCTTTGGGAGTTTATTAAGCTTTCACTAAATATTTTTCTCATTTCACAAATGACACATTTTCTTCACTCCTCTGAAAATTTGCTTCAGACTTGTACACTTTTGAGCAGCCTGACCCACTTCCTGTGGAAATACAGGGGAATCTTCAGCACCATTTATTTTTCCARACTTTTAAATGGAAAGTGAAAACTTGAAAGATATACTCTAATTTTTTTCCCATGGATACAAATTCAGATAATTCTTGTGATAGCAAGAACATTCATGTAGATGCACCAAGTCAGCAGAAATTGAGATGGATTTGTGACTGTGGATTACTATCACGAAAGTCTAAGACTTAAAATCATCCTATGGACAGTTCATTGCTTGTGGAACATTTCTTTTTGTGACCTTAGGTCAAGGTGTAGAGGACTGTAAAATAACTAKGTTTTTTCCCAGTATGATAAAATGCATAAAACCAGAGTAAGTTAGCAGATAGCAGAGGATGGTTCATCTTAGTTCTTATTCGATTTCTGTCTATCATTTCCTTAGACTTTTAAAATATTTTATTGCAAGATAAAAGTTTGAACCCTATGGCTGAAAGTGACAATGGGGAGTTTAGCCTGTTTTGCCAGTGAGTCTAAAAGCTAAAGCATGGGCCCAGGATTTTTGTATTCAACCTTACAGCATTTGTCCCCCCCACCTTGGTACCCATGCAGCAGCATTGCTCCCACAGTTACAAGTCACAAAAAACATAGTCTTTTGCTCTCAYTGTTGGTTTTAGTTTTTTCTTTTCCAGCCATAACACATTCCTAGGAGAGTGATGTTAGGGATCCAGCCCTGGTAAATCCTTGGTGGGCAGTTGGACACCCTCTTTTAAGCTCATTTAGTTGTAGCTTCACTTTGTTTCTTGCAATTTAAATGTGTGTGGATCCCTTAAAAACAGTCCCAGTATCTAAGTTGAAATATTAATATTTAGTGTTGTCCTACTGCCCCAGCTGTGAAGGGTGAGGAAGAAACGTGATCCAGATTTTTAATCATRAGCTTGACTCAGGTATTGACCTTGACCTGCAAYTTCAACTTGTCCAAAGTCAATTCCYAGTACATGAGTCTGAAAATAATAGCTACCCATTCATCACCATACTCTGACAAGAGTATTCATTCTTTTTTCCTATCCCTTCACTTTCTGCTGCATTTAATCTTTCATCTGCATTTAGTAGCCTGTCTCTCTTTGTCTGGGGAAAACAAATATGCTGAAATCTATGACCATAGTGGTAAAATCACAGTGTTTAGTTGCAYGCCAACTTGATGATGCTTAGATAAYAAAATGGGYTGGGAAAGAAACAACTAGGTTTGTAGCTCCCTRATAAGTTTAAAAGGAGTAAATCTGCATTTTTTTCCTCTTCTGTRACTTTGAATTTTGCCTGAGACCACAAATGTGATCCCTGCTTATGTTCCAGGCCAGAAGGAAGGGAARAAGAGTTGCTGTCACTGCCAGAGCAAACCCAGGATTCTGTTTCTGGGAAATGAGATTTTKCTGTATGGTTGGAAGGACAAACTTGAGGCAGCTGCAGTTTTAAATCTTTGTGGAGAATGCCCACTCTGTGCAATGTGGGGGAACAGAGTCATATCCAAGCTGTTTCAGGGATGGAAGTGATCCAGCTGTAGTAACACAGAGCTCCAGGTGGGCTAATGCCTGCTCTCTGTTGTCTCTGTGCTCTGATGTAGGAAGCATTTCATGCCATGTTAAACTTACGTTACACAAATATTTATGCAAACTATTTCAAGTGCTTGGGCAGTAAGAACTTGTTAATGTTTGGTGTGATAGAGCCTGATGAACAGCCTGTTGTTTTGTCAGATGAGATAACTGGTGCTGATGCAAAGAAGAAAAATACACCCAAAGCTCTCCTTGCCTGTGCCTCCCAGAGATGAACCTTTCCATTTCCCCTGACAGGCTGCAGTGGAAGCTACATGCTAAGCTGATATTTGGTTGTTCATTTTTCACATCTTAAGATTTCCTTTTCAGTTGTTGACTGATTTCCTTSGGAGGGTGGAAGGATAGGATATGAAATATCAAAATACGGTCTTAACTGAGCCACACAAGGTGCCTGTAACTAGAAGAGAAGACTATAGGTCAGGGAAAACACCAAAACTGATTCAGAAAAGTTGGATATATCAAAGAAACATGTAGGTTTTTATACAGGATTAAGCTATCAGTCCTGTAATTTATCTGTCATGTATTTAATGCTGTTTATCCAGGAATAAGGGTCTCTGTGGGATCCAGTCAACTGAAATAAAGGCTGTATGTAGGACAAGGGTGTTTCTGTTGAAGCAGAGGTGGGGAAGGAGAGAATCTATGATGAAAACATATGGGATTTTTAGTCTGRATGGAAAGGATAACCCACTGCCTTTGCAGCAGTCTTATTTTGTTTACTTTTATACAAATCACAATTTGCCCTCCATTACTYTGACTGACATGGGAGATTTCCATGGAAACAGCAGAACTCCCTTTCATTTAAACTCTGATGCCCAATTTCCCTGTCAAGCAGAAATCAATGTGTTGGTAACAGGAGACACATTCAGAGTATCACTTAGATATGTTGCTTGTGCAGATGTCTCTGGAGCAATGTAGTGATCTTCCCTACACCATCACCTGAGCAAGATCTACCGCTTCACTCTTCTTTCCTTTCTTTCTGCTATTTAGTCAGCACTATCTTCAGTTGCATTGTTCACTTTCTCTGCCTGACCTCTCACGTAACTATTRTCCTCCCTGTCTGGGGGTTGAACAGAGAGAGAGGGACTTGGCAGTGCCTGGGTAAGTATCCCAGTTCTCTACTCAAAATCAGGAGCATTCGTGTAACTGAGAAGTGCAGCTTATTTATTAATTGTAGCAAAAAATTCTAAAAACTGAGAAGCAGACAGAATTATTTAAAGACACTTTTTCATGTCCATCTGAGGGGGGAGGGAAGAGAAGGGATGGAAGAAAAAGAAAACCCAGGAGTTCCTTGTAGAACTCACAGCCTAGATCTTTTCTCAGTTTATCTTCTCACATGCCTTAAGCAACAACCTTTTTGGTCCAACTAAAATTGGTCAAGATCTTTAGATCTCTTTCTGTGAAGGCCACTGGGTAAAGGCAAACATGGTTTCCTGTGTACTCCATGGGTAGACTGAGAGAATATTGATCTCACAGTTCTCAGCTGTCCACCATCTACTGAGGAATTAGAATATGACCAGCAWTCTACAGCTATCAAGGTCAGCTCCCAGTCATGTTCCTCTGTTACCCAAACATGCACCAAAGCCAGAAAAAGCCAGAGAAGGAACAAAGAATGCACTGTGTTTGTGTAAGAATGGGAAGGAGCTGTGAGAGACGTCTGATGAATGTGTTAATATTCTACAGGGTGAAAAGATACCTTTAGAAAGCTCTTTGTAAGAAGASGTAATGTGGAGGGCATCATTGTAGGGTCACAGGAAGACCACCACACCAGGATTTTTTCCCTTGAAGCATTCCCTCTGATGGCAAAAGCYGGGGACATAGTCATCCTCCAAGGCTGCGAGTCCTGTGGGTTATGTGAGGGCCCAGCAGTCCCACTAGGGAAACATCTCAGTAGCTCCTGTACACAATGCTCCCCTTCCAGCTAAATAGTCCCCTGCTATCACATCTATGCAGGCATGAACCCAATTGCCCTCCCCTTTCTTTCATACCTGCTCTTTGCCTATACCCATGTGGTTGCAGAAGGAGCTTAGCTCTCTCACATTTTTAGGAGGTCCCTGGACTCAGCGAACTCCATACAAAAGGTGTCATACAGAAAAGCTTTAGTCTTCAAAGCCTGAGAGACCAAGCCTAATCTTAGAAGGACTTCAAGAACAATACAGGAGTATGATATTCAGAGTATCAGCTTTTTCAGAAATGCAGTTTATCCAGCCCTTGCCATCAGGWTTTTCTTTTCCCTTTTTCTGGGTACTTTCCAGGCTTTAATATATTTTTAAGTGTAGCCCTCAGAGAAAGGCATAAGTAATTCACACYGGTGTCAGAAAGGGAATTGTTTTAATGGGAAAGGAGAGTCAGAAAAAGGGAGATGTATTGGAAGGCTAAAGAATACACCCTAAATTAATGTAATTCAGCATAGATGAGTGTAGGACCCTGGAGCCCTGAATTCCCAGTCCTGGTCTTTAATCACTGCATATCTTTTCTTGTCTTTAAACGTAAGCAAATCTTAGGCTGCAGATAAATGTTTCAAACTAATCATAAATTACTGTGAGTCCTTCCCTGTGGCTGGGATAAGGGCTTAAGTACACGTACACTAATCTTCCTAAAGGCTCTTTTAAAAAGATTCTTACTATTTGAAACCTTGCTCATCTTCTYTGCATATGTATCATGTATCGTGTATCTTTTGCTGCTGGCTAGTGGAACCTCATTCTGTCTGCTGCAACTGCCTACTGTGGGAAAACAGAGAAGTTCTTCTTGTGTAGCTAAAACAATGGAGAAGCAAGAACAATTTATCTCAACATAATAGCAAAGCAAAAATATCAGACTGCGAGTTTATTCCTGTCAACCTCACTTCAACRTTACAAATGACACTTTCTGCCCAGCCTGTCAATCAGGAGCTGYAATGCATATAGGAAGGTGCTTTCTCTTGTTGAGCAAACATTTCCAGGGTGGGAGGAACCTGACCAGACTCTCAATCAGATTAGGAAGGTTTCACATGACAAGAAAGACTTTAGGACTCTGTAGGGCCAAGGGCAGCCAAAAACAGAAAACAAAGTGGAGACAATGCTGAAGAAAACTCAGCAGAGGGCACAGCTAGAGTCTAGCTATTCTTTGTATTGTAGAGGAACATTGCTTTTTGTTTACTATGACCACCTGCAACATTTCCAGGAAAGCCCAGGTGATCTTTGCATGCCCTCTGCAATCCCCCCTGCCCCATCCTGCTGCTTGCAGCTTTCCCAGTCTGCTCCAGCAGTGGYATTTCTTGTGCTGGGAATGTGTCTCTGAACTTTTTCTGCCTCTTGACATCACGTGGCTGTATCAAGATATACTGGTTTGACAGCAAAACCAGTGAGAGACTAAGTCAGAAATACAATTTAATAGGAAAACTATAAAATAAAAAATAATAGTAAAAAGAACAAATGAAAAGACCCTTGACAGAGTCAGAATACAACCTGACACCCTGTTCGTTAGGGTGGTGGGTAGCAGTCCAAATGAAGCAGTCTTGTTGAAGCAGTGATCCTGTAGAAAGATCTGGCAGCTCCCGTCCTTTGGGAATCCAGTCGGTGGCTGTGCTGTTCCAAACTCCAGATTATATCTAGGTGGGAATTCTTGGCTCCTCCCCACTGGGCAGAGCATCTCACAATGGGCTGATATCATTTTATGAGTCATACAATGGGTCCTTGATTGCCCATTAAGCAGAGACAGCTCCCGAAGGGAGTTACCTGTGAGTCATTGGCCAGTGCATTGATGGGCCATTAACAGCAGATAGTCCTGAGGGAGGGGACGGGGAAAAAACACTGCCCCACCTGGTTCCAACAACCCATGAAGATGGTAATAGAATACATACTTTGGGCACATCTTACATTGCAACCTAGGACACAAGATGTACAGAAGGGACCAATTGTAGCCTTTCAAATGAATCAACTAAACCCTGTCCTCTCATGAGTCAGGTTTATCTTCTGTGGGRGAAGGAGAGGGAGGGCTTTATGTAATGTGATAAGACCCATAGGGTCCCCAGTACCGTTGATGGAAAGAGCAAAACATGCTGTTATTTGCCGGAGGTTTTGCCAATGGGATCATAGGATCATTTGCCCTGAGTGGCCTGTTCCAGTGTTTGATAAGGAAAAGGAAAACTGGAAACCACTGAATTGGGAAGACAGAGGTGGATTAGGACAGACACATAACATCATGACAATGAATTGTGAAGGCTTGAGACAACTCCCATCCCCACACCTGCAACTGGAATTTGGAAATCTCAGTCTCGCTGTTTCTGAGTGCCTGCAAGTACCTATGAAACCTGCAAGTAGCTCTTACCCTCTGCTAGCCCTGCAAGGCTTTCCAAGCACATAGGGAAATAATAATAACAGCAGCAACAACAAAATTAACCAACACCACCATCATTCAGAATTATAAGACTTCAAATTCAAGTGGTTTGTCTTAGAAAGTGCCAGAAGTCACCATCATACAAAACTTAACTCCTCCCCAATTCACACATCTACTTTTCCCAGGAGCTTATGTCTTTTGTTACAAAAATACTGCCCTTTTACAATGAAACCTGAGCTATTATTTATTATTATTATTAATTTTCAAAACACATTTTAATCCAGTTAGAGTAAGGTGACCTAACTAGGATCAGGCTTGTTTGTTATGGAGGCTGTAATGAGAGGAAAAAAAACCAGGTGCATGCCTAAGGAACTTTGATTAAAAATCAAAGTTAATACTGGGAAACTCCCATGGTTTTTTTGGTGACAATTGGTGATATTTGCTCTTAAATTTGCCTGGATCAAAATGTAGCTGGAAACAAGCTGTCAAGARGCAGTTCTGTGGATGCTTACAGATTAGCAATTGCTGTGTGGATTTGACAGAATTACTATCTTTAGCACCAGTGTTTTGCTAGCTCTGTACTTCCAGGTAATTTTTGAGCCAGAACTCTTGTGAAATAGAATAAGTGGCACCTATCCACTGAGCCACTATCTGAAATAATAAAAAAAATCTATACATTCTCTGTCTGATGGGATGTATTTTTTTCCCCTGTGATAATACAGGATTGCCTTTTCAAGAGAGAAGCAAGATATACCAAGCAATGCTAGTGAATTCAGGAGCATCTCATTTGAATTTGTCGAGMAACTGGTGAGCAGAAGTTAGGAAGAAGTGGGATAGGCAGCATCATCCCTTCTGAAAAATCAAAAATCTATGCTTATCTTCCTTAGCCATTGAAAATGGGTCTGTCTACTGCTGCCATCACAATAATTACCACACCTAAACAACTTCATGTTCCACCTACCTTCCCAGGCAGCCACAAAAAGACGGCAGATGTGCTGCAATACACAGGATGATTAGACAGAAAAGTTATCAGTGTTAAACAGGTAGTTCAAGTACATGGCTAAGTAATTTTCTGAAAAATGTGTTAACTTTCTGAAACTCTCAGAGGAAAGTCACAGAAACGATACTGGCTAAACAAAAAACCTTCRAGGGGCTGTCTTTCTGTGATCCTTTTCTTAGAAGGATAATTCTAGTGTCAGTAAAAGGGGACTTCAGACACATTGTAGCTTTCTCTGCCTGTGTGCAGGTGTGTGTTTGCAGGTAATACAGGGATTTTCCTATTTATGTCCGCTAATAGATTCTGCATATCTATAGCATCCTTAACTTAAACTTTCTAGAATGATGCATGCACGAAATTTTAGATTGAGAATGTTATGTTAATAGTCCTGAAAGCATTTTTCAGTACACTTTCATCTGAATTTTGAATGTAACAAGCTGATTATTTTGATACACACCATTATGTTTTTACGTGGCCTCCCTTGGCAAAGCAGAGACTGGCTGCAGTCTGACCATTTGAAATGTTCAAATTTCTAAATGAACTATCTAAATGAACGCTACTATSACCTCTGATCTGGGAGTGACTAACAGGTTGCTGTATCTGGCATTCAGAATGGAATAAGATCTTCCAGCTGGTGCTGATAATGCTATGCTGTGCTTATACCTGGCAGATAACTACTGTCCTCCAATGTGTTAGATAAAGCTTATAAGGCTGTTGATTTATTAAGAATGGATTCMTTATCCTGATAATTAGATTAACTGCTTTTGTTTATATCAAAGTAAATAAATTGGGTTAATATTTATTTTATATTACATTTATTCTTAATTATTTGATTTCACAATTAAAGTGCATAAAACTGTAAAACAGGAGGACTGGAGGATAAGGTTTCTTCTGTCTCTGGAAATCAGAACCAGGTCTCTGGGGAGTTCTGAAGAAGGTAATATCAAGCAATTGTGTGTCCCAAYGATAGCATATGAAATTAATCTTTGGTTATTCTAACACTTGTGACACCTACCTACAGAGGAAATACAGGCCAGGTTTGTAAAGGTATTTTGGTACCTAACAATGCATAATGAAATTGAGTTTTGTTTTTTTAGAACTGTGACACTTGTCTGCATCTTTAGCTACAACACCTTTAAAACTCTAGACCACTTATCTTCTAAGAATACCAGAAAGTCTGAGACAGAAATAGTTCTGAGAGAACCATGTTTCCCAATCAAAGAAAGTAAAATTTATCACATTTTCAACTACACTTTTATATTTGAATGAGGAGAAAAACTTTAAACTTTCTTAAACTGAAAGATTTGACAACTCTCTTTTTTTAAAATTTTGTACCAGTTGTCAAATAGGCTGAATTTTCAAAGTGTTAATACTTAGGGGGAAAAAGAAGCCCGTTTATATTCTCAGCCAGCTTTGGTGCAATCCCACGGGCAGCACCAGCAATGCAGGTCTGCTCTATTTCAGATTTGTAACCACTCCACCACCCCCCACCTCAGACAGCACAGCTCGTCTGTAGCTGGACAGATAAATCTGGCCATAAATAAGAAACCAAATTCAGCTAGCCTAGTTCCATATAGAAAAGAAGTAAACAAGTCCCTGGGTGAGCAATGATAGGATGGATTTGAACTCAAACAGGGAACCCCAGGCAATCCCATTCAGTCGTGAATGCAGACATAYCATTGGCCAGGGAGGTGGGTGGTGCTGAGACCCCAACCAATCAGTTGCTCAGGCATGAWAATTTTGARCCCCCTATAAAAGGGGGCAGCCATAAAAAATCTGGGATGTTTGTTGCATGATCCCCAGTGAGTCCTGTTGTATGTCTGTGTCCAACCTATGACCATAACGTAACAGATAATGATTATCAGTWTGGTGCTATATAGAGATGCATATGTATACAGATACTATTTTAGATATATATGTATGTAGGTGTAGAGGTCTAAAATACATAGGAATGCGTTCTGCAACCTGCACAAAGGAAATCGAAGAAAACCCATAAAAGTGAAGGTGGAAAGCCTGTTCAGCAACTCCAGCATAACATCTGACACTCCTCATCCACCAATGTGCTCACACTCATCACACCACAGCAAACAGAAATGCTTGTGCTGCCCAGGTCATGATGACCAGAGGCACTGRAGGAGCTGCTGGGATGCTGCAGACAGAGTTCATAACAGTGCTAAGAGTGGTGCTGGTTTTCTTGACTTAGGTTTGCCTCCTGACATGGCTATTGCACCTTCTCAAAGCTGCATAAATGGTATTCCACAGCAAAATGAAAGAACGCTGCAAGTGGTAAATAAATACTGAATGACCCTGCAGGTATACGCTCTGCTTGCTTTCCAGATCTGTTCTGGTGATTTAGCAGAAATGTTCTGCCAGACAGCTGCAAGAAAATATTACATAATGGTTATGAAAAGTGAATTTTGAGCTCTCTAGAGACCTTCATCCCAGAGTTATATTTGACCAGCACAGGCAGAGAAATCCCGCTAAAAACTAGTCAATGTTCCTGTGAATCCCTCCACACCATGTGTGCACAATCAGTCCTGAAGCAGCAGGGGAAATGGCTTTGGAGAGAAACAAGTGGACATTTAACCAGCAGCTCTTTCCTGTCCTTTTGTTTGCCCCTGAGAGGAAACCGTGACTGGTGAAATCTGGTCTTTTGGGTGCTTTCATACAAATAAGAAGGTGAAGGAGGGGATTTCCCTATTTCCCTGTGTGCCTGGCCAGTGATKGAGCTCCAGCTGGGAAGGAGGTGAAACACATCAGGTGGAAGCCTGAGTGGGAGTGTAGCCATGCCAAGAGCYCAAGCCCAGCCAAAGGGCCCCAACATGCACAGCCAGCAGCAGAATAAGCAGGCACAAAGGATTTGGATCTCCTGGGAGGCACCAAGGTCCTGGCTTGCAGWCTGGACACATCTGTCACATGGCTTTGATTTTGAATGCTCTCTAGGGGACTGCCTGAGGATAAGCTACACATGCAACATCACTCACAGGAAATGTCCAGTGAGTAATGTATGACTGYGAGGATTGGTCCTCACACAGCCTGGGAACAGGGAAGAGAATAGACAGGAAATTTCAGCAAGTAAATTACTCATCATAAAATGCATTCTTCCATCCCCCCAAAGCACATAAGAGTTTATCCAGAAGGTGACTATTGCATGTACAAGAGAGATGGAGGCTCTAAGGCCTTTCATCAATGCAGGACTGCCTTATTRAGTCATCCTGATGATGAATGCATGAAGTCTGCACAAAAGTGCAGTGCAATTACTGCTGAGTAATAGCAGCAGGTGGAGCTTTTCAGCTGCAGCTGGCATGTAAGAGGCGATGGTGAATCAATCAGTGTGGGAGAGACCTTGGTTTGGGAGAGAGGGTGAATATGGAGGAACGTTTTTCCTTGAGTAGCCCCTGAATTTAGGGAAGAGGGAGCTTAAATCGGTTAAGAGTGCTATGAGTGACTGGAGTCAAATTTATTGTTCACTAAAGCTGCACCTGAAAGGAAATATATCTGAGCTCAGTGGAGCAAAGTTGTGCTATACCTGATTAAACAAGGAGATAAAAACTCTAACAGAGCAAAGGAGACAAGTGAGAATTGAGCATGTATGCTAGAACAACCCCAAATAATTACAGCAAGTGCCGTCTGCTGATCTTTCCAAAAGCTCTGGGAACTTTGGGAAGGCTGTTTTGTGTGCCATGAAGTTTGTCAAAGTAAAAAGCCAAAGGTGAGAGTCTGCACCCTTATTTTCTTTCAGTCAGGATGTCATTTGGTGTTTTGAGTGGTTTTCTGCTTCATTTCTGGAGAACATTCCTTAGCTGCTCAGTCTCTGAAAGCATGTCACTGCCCACAGTAAAAAAAGGCTTGGATTTCAAGGCTTYGCTGGTACTTTCATGGTGAAGAATTGCCCAACTGTGGCTGACACAGATGTACCAGGGGAAAAAAGGCAACAAAACCACTGTTGTTTCTTGCATGGGGAAGGCTTCTTCTTACATGCTTGAGCTAACCAGTGAGTCCAGCCAAGGTTGCAAACAACCAAAGAAACAGCAAAAGCCCAGCCTGCAGAGGTTGGTATGCTGAGGCTGYCCATGTCTCCTTCACACACCACAGCCCCTACAAGAGGGCAGGACCAGAGCAGAACTAGGACTGGTGGGCTGGAACAACCCCTGAGATGCTCTACTCTTCACATGCTCCATGGGAAAAACAGTGTATCTGTGTTCTGCTGGTAGTTGACATCCCATGTTGGGCAGTCTGGTCTGGAGACTGACAGAAAGCTCATAGAAATCAGACACTGGGCTGAAGAATAAAAACATATTTGAGGAGAGAAGAGGGAAACAGAGACCATGGATAAAATTGAAGCAAGGCMCTATCAATCTTCTGCTTGAAAATGACAGGTGGTGCCTATAAAACCTACTTAAAGGTCCTGTGTGTAATAGGGAACATTCTTTTTTCCAGAATCCTGAAATAAACGGGACAATTACGTATTAAAACAGATTCTACTTCTGTTCACCTATGTTTTAGATGTCTGAGCTGTGCACATGAGATGAYATGCCAGGCAGAAACAGCAAATGGATTATTTATTTCTCTGTAGGGAAAAGGCTTGACCAAAAGCAAAGGAAGCAGAGGTTCTCTGCTGCTATAGTGCTGACTGAAAATGAGGAATAAAGTTCCACTTTGTCTAGCAGTAGACTGCCTTAAAGTGTCACCCTGTGCTCAAAGCACCAGTGTTGGAGCCTAGATACCTGTGCCTTGGTCCTGAGTTATGCCACAGGCTATGAGCTACTTTGAGAAGGTTGTTTCAATGCTCTGCAACACTACTGCTTTTCTCTATATWAAAGTGGAGAACTGATAACTAACTGATCCAGAAGGTTATTCCAGGGTTAATGCTGATCAATCACTTCAGTACCTTATGTTAAAAGTTGCTACAGAAAGGCTTATTATCATAATGTCAGTCTTCCCCAAAGGTTAATACTGGCAGAACATAAGGAACTTGCTATCAAGAGTTAGAATGTCCAGATTTAGGCAGAGACTATTTAAAGATCAGGCTTGTATCTTAAGTTAATTTTTAATTAATTTCTCTCTTTTTTTTTTCTTTTATCAATAGGGAAAAAACTAGGAGGTGGATGAATGAATAAAGACTCTTTCCCCAGTTCACTGTCCTCTTCATTTGCTCCTGTATTCACAGCCAGTTTGCTATCTAAGAAACGGTGTGCACACTGACTTATTTTAGGACRTATATTATTGCTCTGGGGGAGATGCATAAGACAGCAAGAATGCAGGACGTCTCTAAAGTCATTTTCAACAAGGCATGAAGATACTTATAATTGTCTGACCACTGCATGAGGAGGGAAACAGTTATTAATCACTAGTGCTTCCCTTTCTTTCTAGCGTGAAAATAAGCCAGATATACCTTAATAAAGAGGTAGGTGAGAGAATGGGCCAGATGGACAAACTGAAATWGAAATGGCTGACAGCACACCTGGCTTTGGCTGACTGGAAATACTCTTTAGTATTCACACTAAATATTGAGTGAATGCAAAGGCAATTTCTTCCTTAAACATGTGATAGGAAACCTAGAAGATTTAAGGTAATGACRAAGTTTGAATCACATAGTTTCACTTAAAGGAAACACAGACCCTAAATCACTGCCTTTTCCCTCCAACCTTGCTGGAAGGAGAAATGCTTATTCTGCCTAGCTACCTTTACAGCTCTGGGCTGAGAGATCTGCAGCTGTAGAGGGAGCCTGAGTAATCAGTCCAGCATTCATGTGACAATYGCCCTTGACTACTGCCTTCCTGGGAAAAGACTGATTTTCAGTGCTCTTCTTGACATGCAGAGAAACAGAAAAAAAGAACAAAAAAAAATCCTCTGCAAGTTTGTTTGTGTTTTGTTCCTATATTAATACCCATTGTGGGAATGAATAGAGGAGGATTAACAGTGGCTATCCTCACTTCAATCTAATCTCCTATTGACTGAGAAATATTATACAGGGACGTCCTGAAGGAATTAACACAAATCCTTTTAAAACTCTTCAGTGCTTTCTCTTTTCCCTTCCCCCTCCTCAACCCCACCCCCCTTCTCCCTATGCCCCCTTAAGCTGAATYTGTGGCAGAGAACATGGTCAAGGAGGAACATGGGTAATCAATTAAGATGCAGACTTTACCATTTGAGATGCATTACCATGGTCCCACTGACACATCCTGAAACACAAACTCGATCTATCACATTGCAAATGAATTCAAAGTGGAAGATTAAAGAGGCAGAGAGGCACACAGTCTCAACATAAAATTCCATTAAAAAAAAAAAAAAAGAAGGGKGAATAAAAAAGCACAAAAGCAGGAACAGCAGAAAGGAACCTGTCTCACCTGTAGTCAAATTTTATCCTCTGTCCCGTAATTCTTCCAATGGAATCAGATAGGCAATGGAATCAGATAGATTTCCTAGGACTGGAGTCGGTGGTGACAGTGAACCCCTCCCGCAGCAATCAAACAGCCTGGCTATGTCCTCTCTCCCCAAATCCCAAGAGAGACTGCCCCCCTAGCTGCCATCCTTTTCCTGCCCCCAAATCTTCCCCCTCCAAAGGGAAACCTCCCAGAGACAGAAAAAAGGTGTAGCCAGGTTCTCACTTCTCTTCCCTGGCCACCTCTTTTGTCTTTAGTTAAGTACCAATAAGTATCGATCATTAGTGTCTTAGCAAATTGCGGGGGAAAAATTCTATAAGTAAAAAAGAAACAAATCTAAGCCCCCAACAACAACTTAAAACAAAACTGMGCATAAGTATGATCAATATGTAGGGCAATCCACAAATAAGAGCCCCCAGATAACATTCCCAYCTTTATCATTGGTCCCTGGGCTATTCCTTAGTGCACATCCAAATTCTGTGTGTGGAAATCAAAGGACATGTAAAATTGAARGCAGAGAATGAAGCTGAAGTCATATTTTGGATGAGTTTTTACCCACTCCAGCAAGCGCTTTGACTTTCGACTTAGAAAACCACTGTCTGCTAAAACCTGTCTGCCATTTCTAACCTTCTCAGTAAAATACACAAGGAACAGTGGTGGGTCTGCTGGGGAACTACACTAATTACACAACTGCCAGAAAAATACAGGTCCTCTTTGTTATAAATGAAACTGATTTGAGCGTCCAACTAAAAAATAAAAAACATATTTATTGCAAAACCGACTGACAAAGTGCTGGGATGCCACAACAAAAGGCAGAGCCAAGCCCGGGATCGGCGCTGGGTGAACCGTGTGTGCAGTCTCTACAACACTGTACACCCCCAGTTCACAAAGTCTGCTTGGAGCAGCCAGTTCTTATACTGTTTTTCTGCCCRGAGGCCATATTGCAACAGTCTATTCGGTGTACAGTCCTTGTTGCATATTCATCTGGAAATCCTTTCAGCGTTGCTGGACTGCTGAATAGTTTTCCGGATGGAGATGAGTGTTTGAATGGATTTCCGAGGAGTCCCATTCAGATGTTATCTGCAGCATCAGTGCTGATGGTCTTGGTAACTGCCCCTTGGTAACTGACCCCCAGGTCTGATATCGATCTGATTTGCGAGTCCACCCATCTTTCTATTGCAAGTCCTGGTCTCCGGGCTTACCGGCAGCAGTGATATGATCTTAATGTGTACATTCYGYGGTCCCCGTCCCAACATTTATTGTGGCRTGACTTAGGATTTTATAATATAACATTATAATACTTAATATGGCAGTTAAAACATGAATTATTTCGGGGCATCTATCACATCTTTATTTAAAATTAAATTTTTATGTAAATCCCACCACTGGGAGCATCCATGTGTGACAGTCTAGAGCGGCTGAGGTACCAGAGGGAAAGATGACTGCTAGATTTGTTTCCCATCTGTTTGCTCACACAGAGCTRGTTAAGGACCCCTTCCTGCAGAGGCAGGAGACAGACACATGTAGAAGGTAACAAAGACATGCTGAGGATTTTTTATCAACCATGGCTTGATTTGATGTTTGGTTTAGTGCTGGAATTAATTGGATGCTCGTGAAGGTGCTGTCAGCACTGACAAAAGCCTACCTGACAGCTAGGAGGCAATGGGTGAGTTTTCTGTATATAGCCTCCTGGTTCCTGGTGTGCAGCACCAGCTGCCCTGGTCTCTGCCCCATTACTATGTAGCCAGCACTAATACYGATCCTAAGTTTTTCCATTTCCTAACATTTTCAGTGWGGTATTCATCTAACCCTTATTGRCGGAAAAGGTAGTGGAGGGAGAAAAGAAAGAGTTATACAACCTGGAAATTGAAAGAAACAATTCTTCTGAGCTGGCAAGGAAGTTCAACAGTCCCAGTGCCTTCACCTGGAGTCCTTGGTTCAGTGACTGGTTGTGTTATCAGTCACTATTGGCAGTGTAATACTATGACAAGAAATACTCTGTTTTTGTAGAGCTCTCACCTAGAAAGTGGTACTGAATTCCTGGGATGATCTCTCCTTAAAGAAGATGATGAGGAAGGGCATTTACATATGTGCTGTCTGAACTAGGAAATTGTTTCTGTTTCCTGTTTCTGCAGTAAGTATTTCTACTCGGTGCAGGGCAAAACATTTTTGTTGACTTTTTGTAAAAGCAATTTCTCATGTAATTCTGTTTCAGAAAGCCAAAAATTATTCAGCAGACAGTTCTAGTTTAACCATTTTAGAGTGGATTTAAAGGTCTTCCAAAGTAAACACAGTGCTCAAAATTAACCTGAAATATTGTACTTTGTATAATCCACTTTGGAAGGCTCACTCATAACTACAAATATGTCAAATTCTTGCAGCCTCTGAAGGCATATACAAAATTTTTTAGCAATGCACATCAATGTAATGATCAAACTGSCATTTATAGAGACCTCAATCCAAATGTCAGTTCTTATTCCTTGCTAGCATTCCCTCAAGTACTGATGCCTGATTTTACTACCTTTGCTTGTGGAGAAGGCAGAAAATACTCTCCCAGTAATTACCTCCATCAGTGGTGACTTCTAGATTGTAAASAAAGAGCAGTTGTCTTCTGTTTCCTGTCCTCTCCCCGCCTTTCTTGTTTAGCCCCAGTAGATTAAAAAAAAAAGGAATACATAGTGGCCTTCAATATGTTTCTGCTAAAGTTTCACAAATATTTCAGAGACATGGAAAWTTTTCACACACTGTGGTTTTAGTTTAAAAAGGGAAGAATACTTTTACTCTGCCTCAGCAAAGGAGCAGAGAGGGAATTCTACTGCGAAAATCCAGATGTAATCTATCTTTTTGCATCTCCAGTGATGCATCTGAAAAATAAGGGTCTAACAAAGGATTTTCTTTAAAAGAAGAGCAATTCATAAACTGGTCCAGACGTGGCCCCAGTGTGGAGGTTTTGGCTGCAGTGATACCTCTTTTGTCTCACGATCAGAAGCACACATTTAATCAGGGAGCGCTGGCAGGGAAAGAGAGAATCTACATCCCATTTTTATTCTACTCCTGTGAATCCATTYTCAGGAATACTGATGACCCATCATAAGAACCATCATCTGCCCAACAGAGAGGGGAAAAACATACAGAAATGAAAAAAACAAACACTTGAAAAGCAAAATTATAAGCTTGCCATGCTAGCACACAGGGACATCTTGAATGCAGGACTCTGTTTTCCTCTGAGGAAAAC